>CADEHL010000202.1:0-53204 GCA_902827135.1 Harpagifer antarcticus | reverse complement strand
AGCTAAGCCCCTCCCCTTCAGACACCCCAACTATCCATTCACCACCACCAGGGTCAAGCTAAGCCCCTCCCTTCAGACCGACCCCAACTATCCATTCACCACCACCAGGGTCAAGCTAAGCCACTCCCCTTCAACCGACCCCAACTATCCATTCACCACACCAGGGTCCAAGCTAAGCCCCTCCCCTTCAGACAGACCCCAACTATCCATTCACCACCACCAGGGTCAAGCTAAGCCCCTCCCTTCAGACCGACCCCAACTACCCATTCACCACCACCAGGGTCAAGCTAAGCCACTCCCTTCAGACAGACCCCAACTATCCATTCACCACCACCAGGGTCAAGCTAAGCCCCTCCCCTTCAGACCGACCCCAACTACCCATTCACCCCACCACCAGGGTCAAGCTAAGCCCCTCCCCTTCAGACCGACCCCAACTACCCATTCACCACCACCAGGGTCAAGCTAAGCCACTCCCCTTCAGACAGACCCCAACTATCCATTCACCACCACCAGGGTCAAGCTAAGCCACTCCCCTTCAGACCGACCCCAACTATCCATTCACCACCACCAGGGTCAAGCTAAGCCACTCCCCTTCAGACAGACCCCAACTATCCATTCACCACCACCAGGGTCAAGCTAAGCCCCTCCCCTTCAGACCGACCCCAACTACCCATTCACCACCACCAGGGTCAAGCTAAGCCACTCCCCTTCAGACAGACCCCAACTATCCATTCACCACCACCAGGGTCAAGCTAAGCCCCTCCCCTTCAGACCGACCCCAACTACCCATTCACCACCACCAGGGTCAAGCTAAGCCCCTCCCCTTCAGACCGACCCCAACTACCCATTCACCACCACCAGGGTCAAGCTAAGCCACTCCCCTTCAGACAGACCCCAACTATCCATTCACCACCACCAGGGTCAAGCTAAGCCCCTCCCCTTCAGACAGACCCCAACTATCCATTCACCACCACCAGGGTCAAGCTAAGCCCCTCCCCTTCAGACCGAACCCAACTACCCATTCACCACCACCAGGGTCAAGCTAAGCCACTCCCCTTCAGACAGACCCCAACTATCCATTCACCACCACCAGGGTCAAGCTAAGCCACTCCCCTTCAGACAGACCCCAACTATCCATTCACCACCACCAGGGTCAAGCTAAGCCCCTCCCCTTCAGACCGAACCCAACTACCCATTCACCACCACCAGGGTCAAGCTAAGCCCCTCCCCTTCAGACCGAACCCAACTATCCATTCACCACCACCAGGGTCAAGCTAAGCCACTCCCCTTCAGACAGACCCCAACTATCCATTCACCACCACCAGGGTCAAGCTAAGCCCCTCCCCTTCAGACAGACCCCAACTATCCATTCACCACCACCAGGGTCAAGCTAAGCCCCTCCCCTTCAGACCGAACCCAACCATCCATTCACCACCACCAGGGTCAAGCTAAGCCCCTCCCCTTCAGACAGACCCCAACTATCCATTCACCACCACCAGGGTCAAGCTAAGCCCCTCCCCTTCAGACAGACCCCAACTATCCATTCACCACCACCAGTGTCTAGACCCCGGGGGGTTTCATCGGATCGGTTCTCCCCTCCCGAATGATACTCCTGCACAACGGGGCCTAATTACATTCATTTGTGTATTCCTGGCAATAAATATGTATTCTTACATCAAAACCATCTCTCCTGATTGAAGTGAGTTCTATCCTGAAAATGTAGATTAAATTAGATTAGATATTCTTTACTGATCTCAAAGTGGGACATTATTTTTGTTACAGTAGCAGCAGATTAAGAATGCATATATAAACAGTAAATACACATATCAACAACCATCCAAAACACAGTGTCAAATATGAAGAAAAAGTGAGAAAACATTATATTAGACCACCCTACTATAATACGATATGTACACAACCTATTAAATACCATATACATGTGGTTGCAGTGTATTCTTTATCATTATGTAATGATTATCAATTTTTAGATTATAAAACTGCCCCCAAAAATCGACAAGAATTCAGTGGATTTTAAGGTGGCATTTCAAAATAAGAGGTATTATATAAATGTTTCGTACGCATATAAACTAAATTGTTTCTGAAAGCTGAATGTACTTTATTAGCTTTATTCAGGATGTTTTATAGAGCTTTGTAATATTTTTGACAACTCCAAAGGGATTATTATGAACTGCTTTTATTCTTCTGTTCCCTCTGAAATGTGTCTTTTGTGTCCAAATGTTTGCTGATTGTGGTTCAAATGTACTGTGAATTAATGTGTTTGAATTCAAGTGTGTATCTCTCACGCTGTGTTGCTATACATCTTGGAAATAAAAATATATTTGTAGGCCTGAATCGTGTGCTGAAAATGAAGAACACCAGATCTGATTAAGTTCTCAACGCACATCCGGCCTGTCGGCACGCAATTTCACAAATTATAAGTAAATAATGCAAACTCACACAGGAAACACACACATCAGATACAAGTGTGTGCAGAATAAATGAGAAGAGATAACTAAGAACATTTGCCTGATTTTAACTGACTTCTACTTTACTTAAAGGTGGGGTAGGTAAGTTTGAGAAACCGGCTCGAGACACACTTTTTGTTATATTCCATGGAATGCTCTTAACATCCGATAGCAATGAATATCTGAAGTGCTTTGACAATAAATACATAAAAAAATGTCATCTCTGGAAGCCGTGGCGCTGTAAAAAGCACGACCAATCATCTGAGCCGGCCCGGCTAAAGTAACTGGATGGCCTACCTGCCTGTCAGCCTTCCATCTGGGCACAAACTTATCTCGTGCCCTCATTGGTCATGTGCGCGTTCGTGTGTGTTGGAGGAGGGGCTCTGTGAGGAAGTCGCAGATTTTCTCCGGTTGTGTATTTTCAAATTCTAGCGATCTCGAGCCGGTTTCTCAAATGTACCTACCCCACCTTTAAGTAGTTGCAATTGATGCTATTTTATTCTACTTCAATCATTTGATAACTAATGTAATAGGTTACTTTTAAGATTCCGTTTATTAACACAACATATACGTACACTAATAAATACTTATGGAATATTATAGAATTACTATTCAGCAGTTTATAAGGTTGCTAAAATTATCCCCTTACCAGCTGCAGCATTAAAGTGATGAATCCAGTAATATATGATATACATCAAATACTTGATAGTGTGTACTTTTTACTATGAGTAGTTCAAGTACATATTGTGAGGATCAGACTTTTGTACTTATACAAAAACATAATAATGCGGGACTTTTAACGTATTTACACAATTCCTAAAGTACACAATTTTTTTCCCAGATCTGTATAATTGAGTTTTTATGATCCTACTTCTATATTCTGTTAGCTTGTAGTGATCACTATTTAACACTGGGACATAATTCACGCATGGAACTACGGGTTGGGGGTATTGTTCCGCACGGACATATGTGTTCATATCTATATATGTTGTGTGCCCTCCCGGCTCTTCCTCTTGTTGTCCCGGGCTGCGACCCGACAACACCTCCTCATTAAAGTACCCTTTTGCACCTTCGATGCACCGCCTCCGACTCCCATATCTCCTGGCACTATAAGCTGTAATTTAGCCCGTCAATGGTGTTTGATTTAAAAGATAGTTTAGTATGAAAGGTAAAAGTGATCTTTTTTTATTATTTAAAGTCAGAACTCACATTTTCTTTAAAAATGTTGGTCACATCCCAATTTAGTTTCCTCGTGTGGCCCTTATTCTCTTCCGTTCAATCCTTTTTCACGACCCTGAACGCCTCGTTCGTTTTTTTCCGAGCACCGAGCGAGGCACCTGAACGTCCCTCGGGAGGAGGAGGCGGATGTTGTTGTTTTAGCTTCGCGCTGGAGGAGAAACATGCAGTAGCTTCAGACACATCTGGATGTTTTAAAGGTAGAAAACAGTCATATATCATATATATTTAATGTATAAAAGACACTATGACCTAGCTGAACTTCCTCACGCTTTTATAATTTAGTAAATCATTGATTACCTAAAGAAACGTTGGTGTACGTTTGGATAGCATGTTGTTGCTAGCATGCTAACATAGTAGCTAACTGTAGCTCTTACTTTACAGTTACATTTAATTATGTTAGAAGTCGTACTTTTGTATGTGTGCTTATCATTTTAGTTTGCTTCTAGATCCATTCATAATGACCTGTTACTATATATGCGAGAGTATTGAGCAGCTAGCCACAGCTAGGCTAACAACAAACAATGATTCAATCATCTGCTAGTTCACCAATATAGTCAAAAGATAGTGTTTTTTTACTTGACTAAACTGTAAAGAATTGTAGAGTTGTTTTGCAGCTTATTAACTTTGTATGCTTTATACCATCAGTTATAATTCGTATTGTAACTCCAGCTGCTCAATTGTAATGTGTCTTGTTGATAAACTCATGTACCAAGTTAGCCAAAGCTAATTTAACACCTAACCTCTTCTGTTAAAGTGCTTTGTGCAGATGGTTTATTTGTTGGCTTTGAGGTAGATTTTAGGGAGATTTATCAACTCGATGAATCTTCTAAGACAAGTTGTCCTCTGTTGTGGGTTTCCTAAAATACTTCCATATCAAACATCCTCCTCTATCCCCTGTGTGTTTGCCTGCAGTTTTAACATAACTACCTCAGTCCCTAATATCAGATTATTTTGATGTCCCTCCCTGCTCTGTGTGCAGCTCTGTAGATATGCAGTGGCTGAGAGGGAATATATAACTATAATATGAAGTTTTAGAGTGGACTCTGGATCATTAGGAAAGGACATATTGCCTACATTAACTGTGCATGCTTTAGGTTGAACTGCTTTGTGTAGACAGGGTTGACTGTGTATGTGTACTACTGAGATATCCTCAAGCTACAAGACCTGTGAACTATTTTACTTCAGAGGCAGTTTCTCATTTCCCGTACATGGACTATGTTTGCAGAGGAAAGCCCCGTGGTGGTTTTCTGAAATACTCCCACATCGAACGCCTTCCCCTGTCCTCTGTGTGTTTGCCTACAGTTAAAGGTAGGGTGGGTAAGAATGGAGAAACCAGCTCGAGTGCGCCAGAATTTGAAAATACACAACCGGAAAAAATCTGCCCCTTCCTTCCAGAGCCCCTCCTCCAACACACACGAACGCACACATGACCAATGAGGGCACGAGGTGAGTTTGTGCACAGATGGAAGGCTGACAGGCAGGTAGGCCATCCAGTTACTTTAGCCGGCTCAGATGATTGGTCGTGCTTTTTACAGCGCCACGGCTTCCACAGATGATATAGTGTATGTATTTATTGTCTAAGCATTTCATGTATTCATTGCTATCGGGATGTTAAGAGCATTCCATGGAATATAACAAAGTGTTTCTGAAGAGAAAGTTAAAAAAAAGTTTGAGAGCATAAAAGGTTAGAAAACAAAATAAATAAAGTAAAAGACAGTCAGTTAAATGCAGTGCGGAACAGGTGGGTCCTGAGGCATTTCCTAAAAACGGAGAGTGATGCAGAGGTCCGTATGTTCTCTGGAAGCTGATTCCACAGACCCAGGGAGGAGAAAGCACGCTCTCCCACGCTGACCCGTTTTGTCCGCGGAACAGCAAGGAGATTGGAGCTGTCTGACCTGAGTGTGCGTGAGGTATGGGAATGTTGTCTCGTTAGCAGTTCCTGTGGGTAGGTAGGTAGGGTGGGTGGGTGGGTGGGTAGGCAGGCAGGCAGGCAGGCAGGCAGGTAGGTAGGTAGGTAGGGCCAGTGTGGTTGATGGCATTGAAGACCATTATGAGGACTTTGTAGTTGATCCGGTGTGTTACAGGGAGCCAGTGGAGTGAGTGAAGACTGGGGGTGATGTGCTCTGATATGCGTGTTTTTGTGAGTATCCGGGCGGCACAGTTTTGAACATATTGCAGTCTCTGAGTGGTTTTTGTGGGAATGCCTGCAAGCAGAGAATTGCAGTAGTCAATGTGGGAGGTGATGGACCAGTTTTTCTGCGTCCGGTTTGGTGAGGGAGTGTGGTATTTTGGAGATGTTCCTCAGGTGGTAGTATGAGGCTTGGCAGACCGTCTTACAGTTATACCGTAACTACCTCAGTCCCTAATATCAGATTATTTGGTGTCTCTCCCTTTCCCTGTGTGCAGCTCTGTAGATATTCAGCGTCCAGAGGGAACATGAGCCATGCATCATGCAGCTTACATTATTAATAGCTGCCCTCTGGTGCTCTTGCAGGGATAGGGAAATGGTGATGGGGTATTGTGGGACGTGATAATATAATGAACCGAATATAGGCCTAAATTACGATAGATGGAAAGAAGGATGCCTCGTCAGGTTTTTTCTTTTCCGAAGTGTTATGATTTGGCCCAGTTAGCTTTCTTAAAGTCAAAGAGACACAACACCCTGGCTTGATCTTGATAATCTTCTTTATATTCAAGAATCCTTACTTCTGTGGGTATTTACAGAATGAAGGCGAAGCAAAATGTCAATCTTCCTTTTCTGTACAAACACATTTGACCTTAAAAAAATCTATACAACCAAACGTTCCTTTTCTTTGTGTTTAACAAACATTTATGATGATACAGGAATAGAGATGCATGTAATCCAAACCGTATTCATACTAGGGATGGGAATTTGAAAGAAAATTTATATTCGAATATTCAACCCCCACCACAGCACAGAAACGGCCCTCATCAAAGTCCTCAATGACCTCCTCACCTCTGCTGACACCGGTTCCCTCAATATCCTCATCCTCCTCGACCTGAGTGCAGCCTTCGATACCGTGAGCCACACCATCCTGCTTACCCGACTCCAGGACATCGGTATCGAAGGTACTGCACTCAGGTGGCTCCAGTCCTACCTCTCCGACAGATCCCACTTCATCTCCCTCAACAACCACTCCTCTGCCACAGCTTCAGTCACCCAAGGTGTTCCCCAAGGTTCAGTACTCGGCCCCCTCCTCTTCATCATCTACATCCTCCTCCTTGGTCAGATTCTCCGCCAATACAACCTGGACTTTCACTGTTACGCCGACGACACCCAGATTTACCTCAGCACCAATTCACCCAACAACCCCCCCCCCCTCACCCACATCGAATCCTGTGTCACTGCAATAAAATGTTCCTCAAACTCAACAGCAATAAAACTGAACTCCTCCTCATCGGCTCCAAATCCACCCTCAGCAAAACCCCCAACCTGACAGTCACCATTGATGGCACCCTTGTTTCCCCCTCCACCCAGGCACGCAACCTTGGCGTTATATTTGACCTCTCCCTCGAGCCCCACATCCGTCAAGTTGTAAAAACCTCATTTGTCCACCTCCGCAATATTGCCAAACTCCGTCCCTCTCTCACCCGCCCTGCAGCTGAGCGACTCATTCACGCCTTCATCTCCTCCCGCCTTGACTATTGCAACTCCCTCCTCTATGGAATCAGCACTACATCCCTCAATAGACTCCAGCGTGTCCAGAACGCAGCCGCCAGACTCCTCACCCACACCCCGGTCCTCAAAGAACTCCACTGGCTCCCCGTTTCACACCGCATCCACTACAAACTCCTGGTCCTCACTTTCAAAGCCCTCCACCATCTGGCGGAGGGCCAGGGCCCCACCCCCCTTCCTCACTGACCTCCTCATCCTCTACCAACCACCCCGGTCCCTCAGATCCACCTCAGCCGGTTTGCTTTCCATCCCCAAGGCCAAACTCCGGAGCTTCGGGGACAGAGCCTTCTCTGTGGCAGCCCCGAAGCTCTGGAACTCCCTCCCCAAATACCTCCGTGAGTCTGAGTCCCTCACCCTGTTCCAGTCCCGCCTCAAAATCCACCTCTTCTTATGGCACTGTCGTATACATTGAATTATTCCATTTGATCATATGTAATCAACTTAAGCACCCCTCCCAAAAAAAGAAATACATATTCATCATAACTCATATTCGAATACCTGAATAATTTCGAATATTCGATTAATCGTTCCCATCCCTAGTTCATACAAACTAAATAATGACAAATACATTCATTGGAATAATAATTATACTTATGATATAATAATATACTATAAGTTATATTTTTTAATATCTTATTTTTTCAGTTCAAAACAATATATATTTATCTTTTTCAGTCAGTCATGTAATCGATTAGTCCGCTAATCATTGCTGCTCTTCCGGAAAGTTTCCTCTTGGTTTGTTGTTATGGTTTTGTCTTTGGTTTATTGTAATTTACACATTTCAAATGCTGTTACAAATACACTTTTACAAGCACAAATCATTTAAACCCGTGACATTTTAACGCAGAACAATCCGAATTCCTTTATTCGTCCCACAATGGTGGAAATGTACGTTGTTACAACAGAGAATAGATATAGAGACGAAGAAAATAGAACACCATTATATAAAAAGGCATGCACCTAGAATTTAAATTCAATTGGTCGCTACATCCATCGATAACAATCATCTGTTTGCAACTTATATAATCAATATTCCAATTACTTGTATATAGACTATTCTTTAGAGATGCTCGGCAGAGAAACTCTCTCTCTGCCGATCGATCGGTGCTCTCTAAAAAGGCCGATCGCATGACGTAAAATGATGACTTAAAAATACATCTCTCTTGTTGTCCCGGGCTGCGACCCGACAACACCTCCTCATTAAAGTACCCTTTTGCACCTTCGATGCACCGCCTCCGACTCCCATATCTCCTGGCACTACACTGGTGACTCTGACATGTCTGGGGAAGTTTCCGAGACGAAGCCGAACACGGCAAAAGGAACTCAGGTTCCTTTCTCGAAATGCCGGGGATTTTTTGGAGACGTCCGTGGCTGCCACCGGCACGCGGACTGAGGCTCGGTGCGTGCTCCGCAGAAGGCTGGAGACGTTGCTCGCCGTTCCCGCATCGGGGGGACGATGCACGACCTGCTGGGTCGACCAGCAACCCCATGGCTACCTCATGGGGCTGTTTCTTCGGGGCGTGCGGCTGCACGTCCCAGCGGCGCTAGCTAACCACGACTAGCAGCTATCCACGTGGGGCTAACGACGGCTAGCAGCTACCGATGGCTGCCAGCTAACGGCCTCAGCTAACGGCTAGCTGCTAACGGCTAGCTGCTAACGGCTATCGACCTTTTTTGAGCATTTTCTGGAACCAGAGAGGAGGTTTGACCATGTCTGGTTGGCCTCGTGTGAATCCTCTCACTATTTCGCCCACCTGTTTTTTGACCGTGGACAGTACGGCCCTTTTTGAGCTTTTTCTGGTGCCTGAGAGGAGGTTCGACCATGTCTGGTCGACCTCGTGTGGACACTCTCACCTGTTTCACCACCTCGACGGCGGCTTCAGACGCCACTCACGCTCATCGACGCCTGGGTGGTGCACTCCTGGACCCCGTCTCGCCTCGGCGGTTTCGGACGTCCCCATGCCTTCATCGGCCCGTGGGTGGCGCGCTCCGGGACCCTGCCTGGCCTCTTCCCTCGCCTTGACGGTTTCGGACGTCGCCCATGCGGCCATCGGCCCGTGGGTGGCGCGCTCCGGAGCCTGTCTGGCCTCTTCCTTCGCCTCGGCGGTTTCGGACGTCCCCATGCCTTCATCGGTCCGTGGGTGGCGCGCTCCGGGACCCTGCCTGGCCTCTCCTCTTACCGCGGCTCACGGTTCATCTCGACGGCGGCTCCGGACGGCGCCCCGTCTGGCCTCTCCCCTGTCCACGGCTCCTTCCTCCCGGGGATGCTGCTCCTGCCCCCCGGGGACCCGGCTCTTTCTTCCCGAGGACTTCGTGCCCGCCGCTATGCCCTCGCCTGCGGCCGGGCAGCGCTCCTTCCTGCTGGGGACCACCGGATTATTCACGCCCGTAGCGGCTCAGCGACCCGGCTTTCACCGACTGGCGGGTGAGGACTTCATTCGCCACGGCACCTGCTGCGGCCCGCCATCCCACCCCCGGTGGGGCCGCCCTCGTTGGGGTCCCTACCCTCTCCTGCGGCCCCCTTCCGACGGCCCGTTCCATGGCCCGGCCCTCACCTGCAACCTCACCCTCCTCAGACCCTGTGGTGTTTCCTCCCGGACGTGAGGATTTTTTTTGCCCTGTTTGAATTCTGGGGGGGCTTGTGTGGTGACCACCTTTAATACACTGGGACATAATTCACACACGGAACTTTGGGGTAGGGGTATTGTTTCCACACGGACATATATGTGTTGTTATCTATATATGTTGTGTGCCCTTCTGACTCTCTCTCTTGTTGTCCCGGGCTGCGACCCGACAACACCTCCTCATTAAAGTACCCTTTTGCACCTTCGATGCACCGCCTCCGACTCCCATATCTCCTGGCACTACACATGACACTTTTCTCTGTGCGGCAAAACAAGCTCTCCAAAATGGCTTCACCAGTCTGGCAGTATTTTAAGGTGTCCGAAAATGACAATAAAATAGCGGTATGCAGCGTGTGTGAAGCAGAAATCCTGCAGCTCCGCCCGCTGTGACGGACCGGTGAGCGAAACACACACACTAAGAGTTAGACCTAACACACTTAGCTATTTGATCTACCTCTGGAACAAGATTTTTATTTATTTAATTTTATTTAACCTTTATTCAACCAGATAAAAAAGCTTTGAGATAAAATCTCATATTCAATGCTGACCTGGCCAAGAAGGCAGCAACGTTACACATAACACACACATATAAAATACACAGTAGCGTGGCGTGGGGAAACAACTAGGGGAAGCCAATAATACGTCCTTTCTTTTGGGTCGGGGGTGTGGTGGTGGTGGTCAATGTAATAACGTAACCAGATGAGTGATTACAGCACCCGGTATCATTTTACACACATTTGTATCATACAGATGCAGGACTTACACACGCCTGTTATCTAACCGACAGGTCCGCGCGCACTCTCCAGCCCAAACTCTAATAAGCATTCATTCACAAACTAAATCAGGAGACCTTTAACCTTTTACGTCCGACTCGCTCCTTTTTCCTCGCTGTACACAACTCCAGTTTGGGCATCGGCCTGTCATCAGATTGTATTTGTTGTTGTTGCTGTAGCGGAAGTTTAGTACAATTATTTTTGATTTAATACTCCAAATCTCCACCCTCCATAATTGCACTTGCTTCAGTTGCTTGCTACTTTCTAACGACGGTGAGAGTGATGCAGTGACGCTATCTATCTTCTATCGATTAGATTTATGATTTGAAAATTATAAAAGTAGGGTAGACATGTGGATATTATCCGACTGAACAAAACGTGCATTTATCTAACAGGTTCGTTTCCCACAGACCTTATTTCGAGCTATTTTCCAAAATCCTATGGAGAAATCCCATTGCTTTTTTGTGGAGGGAAACCGAGCGCAGCTTACTTCCGGATTTTAGGACGCGTCACTAGTTGATGCGATTTGATTGTGAGGCAAGGGAATCCAGCCGCCTCTGGCTTCCCTTGGCATGGCCCTGACTAATCACAGGTTGGCAGGGGCATGACGTGAGCCTTGTCTGATTGGTCAATCCCTCCATTTTTTTTCACCAAGGGAAGCCAATTTCGGCTGGCCTCCTCTCGCAACAGAGAGTGCAATCTACTGTTTCACCATAACATCTAGAGGGGCGCTGTTTCACTCTTTGTAAAATACTCAATGAGAATAGGGGAGAGACGGACCGGCAGCAACACACAACAAAGAATTACCGAAACGAAGTGTTTTTATTTATTTATTAAAATTATATAACTACAATCCGAAAAAACAGGGGAAGCCTGGCTTCCTTTGGCCTCCAGGAGAAAACGCCACTGAAAATACAGAGAACATAACTAAGAAAACAAAAGAAGAAAATCAGTCACTACATTGTGCACGTTACTGCAAGAGCAACTGGTGGAAAGGACCTCAGACAATTTAGTCTATAGCAGCGGTGGGGAACCTTTTCCCTCTCAAGGGCCATTTCAATTTTTTCAACATCCTCCGAGGGCCGTACAAATTATTGACCTCTGCTTAAAAATCACAGCCCATTCATTTGGCCTTTCTTTCATGCTGTAAAGAAAAAGCAACCTCTTAATCCAGATATCTTGCCATGACTCGCGCATGCATGCACGTGCACGGTTGTGGCATGACCACCAAACAGAAAGATATGGACACAAGATGTGTGCAAATGTATTTAGTTTCCTATCCATGTGGACATGATTTAAGTGGGGGCGACCGAACCTCCTCTAGGGGGGTCCGGGGGGGGCATGCTCCGGGTAGTTAAAAGCATCAATCTGGTGCACTTTGAGAGCAAAATTAAGAGATCTATGGAAACATCTCTCAACATCCATATGAAACAGAACTGTAAGCAGATTTACTTTTTATTTATGGATATTTTACAAATCACTCTCCTTTCAAACTGTATTCTTGTTTATTTAACAACTTTTTTTTACTGTCATTTAGTATTTTATACCTGTTTACTTTATTCTCTTGTTTTTTGATAACTATAATGATCATATAAAGATGTGCCTTTACCTCATTGGTTGGAGAAAAAGCTTCTTATATTCGTTAGCATAGCTAGCTAACCAGATGCTAATAACAACAAAGTTATTGACTGTATAATCAGAATGACAGATGAACAGATGCCACTGGGCTTACAGCTAAGACACAGTTATGAGTTTTAAGTTAAAGGTCTCCTATCATGCAAAATGCACTTTGTGATGTCTTCTCTACATCAACATGTGTCCCCGGTGTGTCGGGGAACTCACGCAGCGTCAGAAAATAAAACCCTCTCTCTTTTCCTCCGTACCCAAATCTCTAAAAACGGGGAACAATGGAGCTGATACAGATTTGCGTCCGATATGACGTCATATCTAAATGTGGACCCACGGGCCAATCAGAAACGTTGCTATCAGAAACAATGCCCGACTGCTTTGGACGTAATATGGACGGTGTTTACATTAGCATCGCTAACACTCAGAGCTAACCTGTACTGGAGAGCATGTGTGTGAAGAAGCAGGAAGTAAAAAGGAACTCACCTTGTGGTATAACCGGCAAGAGAGAAAGCCTTTGAGCTCCAGACTGTTTCAGAGAGAATCCTTGATAATCCATGATATGGCGTTTCATCACGGCAGCATTTAGTTTAGACGGTAGCTGCCGGGTCCCGCATGAGCTCAGACCCCTCCTCTTTAAAGCTTTATACCCAAATCAGCACTTAGAGGGATATGAGGCATGGCTAGAATGGGTGATCTGAATGGGTGAACACTTCATAGACATGTTTTTTATATATTTTTATATATCTGAGACCTATGCTACTGCCTAAAAATAGCATGATAGGTGACCTTTAATGTTCTATTTTATTTGTATTGTTTTATTGTGTTGCTCTGTTGGAAGAGCCTGTGACCTAAGAATGTCATTGATATATCTACACTGTAGCACACATGACATTAAAAGCCTTGAGTCTTGAGAAACATGACCAGAAGCCCCTTGAGAGGGCAGTGTTGGTGCAGAAAGCCTCCGGGCTGCCGTTAGTGTCCCAGTTTGAGAGCGTCCAACATGTCCAGACTTAGCCCCCGCCGCCTCAGCAGGCTGTTATTAGACCCCAGGGTTCAGGTCGAACTCTGCTGACATTCGGGCGGTGGTACCGAGGCATGTTGTTAAATATTTAGGAGTGGTTGTTTAGAGAAAATGATCTTTGAGCTCCCTCCATGTTGTTGGTGTGACGAGAACTCACAGAATTATTTTGAATGGTGACAAGATCCAACTACGGTTGAACCACATTCACCCGACTACATTTAAAATATATTTATAATTCAGGTTAATTTACAGAACTGTGCTGCTTTGTCCTTTTGTAAGCTGTGATTTATTTAATGTAATTCTCTCTCTCGACAGTAATGGACTGATTTTCTACTCGTGTTCAAGATGGCGAGAGACAGGAAGTGCATCCTGTGCGAAACGGTCCACGTCTCCAAGCAGGTAACACTTTATATACAATATTAATGTGTAAATAATACTGTTTGATTTTAATTCAGACATTCAGGAGCTGACTAAATGTATTTAAAAGGTTTAACAGATAATCTGCAATATTGATTTCACAGTTAGTTCGGATTTAAGCAAATGTTCTTTTAAGAAGGGTAATACTTATGTAAGGCAAGTTTATTTATATAGCACCTTTCAGCACCAGGCAATTCAAGGTGCTTTACAAAAATGAAAGACATTCAGACAAAGGCATTTAAAAACAGTAAAAGATAATAAAAGAAACATTAAAAGAAAAATGAAAGACATTAAGAAAATGGCATTTAAAATCTGTCATTAAAAAGAAATGCTAATAAAATAAACATTAAAAGTTACAGTGCAGTCTAAGATATGAATAGTTCAATTCTTGATTTTTATATGTAAATATAATAACTTACTTTATATCTTGTTATTGTTAATTAGTTAATTCAACATGTATATTTTCTACTTTCTTGTTTATTTCTTGTCTTTTAATTTTTATTGTACAATGCCATGTATTGTTATGCTGCTGCCACACAACACATGTTCTCTCTTATCTTAATTACTCAATGTTTGAAACACCTTTTGCTCTTGTCAAATGCTGTCCAAAGAACATCTTTTTATCTTAAAAGTGTTCACCAAAAATTAAGGCAGGGTTCTTCTTACGGTCATTAAAAACCTGGAAAAGTCATGGAAATTCAAAATGCTAATTCCAGGCCCTGGAAAAGTTATGGAAAACAATATTTTTCCCAAAGTTTTGGAAAAGTCATGGAAATGTAACTAAAGTCGCATCAAATATAATTTATATTTTAGCTAATCGCCAAAATAGTAATACTATAATGATAATAAATACTGTATCGTATCGTAATGAGACGTAAAATGGCATCTAACTGACGTGGTATTTTGCTGGTGAGAGATTTGAGTTGCTTTAGCGTGTGGAAGCTAGTAAGCTATTTGATTTGTTTTAGATAGGCACAACATGTTTCATATGCAGACCTTATTTTCCTGTTCCATGTGGTACCGCTGAGAAAGAGTCATGTTTTTGGTCATGGAAAATTAGGTAAAGGTCCTGGAGAAGTCCTTGAAGATCATTGGTGAAAAAGTCTATGAACCCTGTTAAGTATTTTAAGTGTTTTTTTTAACTTAAAGAGAAGGAGAGCTTTCGAATTAAATAAACATCTTGTCTTTCAATATCTACAATATTGATGTGTAAATAATACTTTATGATTTTAATTCAGGCTGCACACGAGCTGACAAAATGAATATAAAAGGTTTAACAGATAATCTTTATTATTCCATTTTTTATAAATTCCTTTTGTATTTGTCAATTGCTATCCAACGGAAATCTATTTATGTTCATTTTTTCTCCAAAAAGTAAGTATTTGAAGTGTTTGTTTAGCTTAAAAATAAGAATATTTCCCCTTAAAACAAACATCTTGTCCATCAATTTGTCTGAGAAGTCAGAAATCACTAAATGACATGTTTATTCCTCCTCCTGGGCACCTGTAATGTGTAATGCACCACCTTGCTAATCGGGTAGGGTGGTCTAATGTTGTGAGTTCTAATCCCACTTGGAACACCACCACTAGTGTGGCCTTGAGTAAGGCACTTAGCCCTTAGTTACTCCAGGGAGAATGTCCCTGCAATTGGTAATTGTAAGTCGCTTTGGATAAAAGCGTCAGCTAAATGAAATGTAATGTAAAAAAATGTAATTGCTAATCAAGCAAACCTGCAGGACATGTACAAGTGTATGGATACCTTAAATAAATAGTTAATTCTGTATGTGTGTCTGCAGGAGATGGATGAGCACATGAGGAGCATGCTGCACCACCGAGAGCTGGAGAAGCTCAAAGGAAGGTGAGTTGTTTCTCCAAATACCCACATATTATGTCTCGTGACCCACATTTCATTTCTATAGAAACTGTTAAACCCTAGTTTTAGTATTACAATGTGGCCTTTCTTTTTCCTCTTAGTTAAAACATTACTTTAAACTTAATTCAGAGGGTTTGACTTAGTATCAAGAGTTTCGTCTAAATGTAGTTGTGTCACGAGGCACGTGTTCGTTTCAGTTATCGAGCCGCTGGATTTATGGGCAGCTGTCTCGCTTGTGGCAAATATATTTAGACACAATCTCTCCGGAACAACGGGCCTGACCGGGAGGAGGCAACTGGCTATCTCGTGACGGCCGCGCAGATTAGTGAAGTATGCGGCCTGTCGCTGAGAGGGAGGGACAGCAAACACTGACTGAAGGCAGAGTCGTTGCTACGTTACTGCGATTTCATATAAACATTGACATGTAGAGACGGTGCCTTTCTGGGGGTCATCTGCGGCTGGTTAATTTTGCACCGTGCCGTCGAGCTCCATTGTACTCAAGGAGAAGATAAGAGGCTATTTGGGGGGTTTTTACATCCTGTTCTGGATTTTAGGGTCAAATGCTCCTTCCATCTTCCATCTTGTTCAATTCAAATAAAAAATGAAGTGTAAAATCCAATATTTGCCACTTTATAGAGGCGTTTACATGCTTATTTATTCACGAGATGCATCTAGGATTACCAATCGATCTACTGAGTGTTAACTAATTGAATCGAGTAATGGTTTGGTCTCAAATATGCCTCCATCCCAGTGTGTCAGAGTCAAATGTGAAGTCTTCAAATGTCTTGATTTGTCAGTCCTTAACCCAAAAGATATTCACTTTATTAGTCGTTAAAATTGAGAAAATCAGGATATTAATATACAAAAATACATTTACTGACATTTCTGTATGAAAAAGTACTTTAATTATTAATTTTTATTGAGTTAAGTTTGTACATAATGGAGAAACAAAACACATTGTACTTGTGGCTTTTCTTGGCTTTAACAATGATAGAAAACACAAGTACAACATCATAAATAAAAGACAATGAAATAAATAAAATAAACATCAAACTGAAATTCAACAGTCATGGTTACAATTCAAGGAATATAGTTTTACTAGAGAGCACGATGAGACGTAGCTACAGCTCTATGTAAGGTCGACAAATTGCAATTCCATCATCACTAAATCTGGCTGCATTACTCCTATCGCCGTAGCTGAGAAATAACCAGTCAAATAAATATCAGTAACACTATCGGACCGATGAAGAGGGTGCCAACTGCACCAGAGGTCAGAGAAATGGCAGCTTGCCATGACACAGATTTGAAAAAGAAAACGGAGCCTCTCGCCGAATCACAGGATGACATACTCGGGAGAGGTTCTTCTGAAGAGAGCAGCTGCAGGAGGCTCCGGTTGCAGAGGCTGTGGGATTGGTCCGGCTGGGGGTTAATAACACATGCTGCTCTGAGAGGGAGAGGGCGGGTGGATCCTGAGATACAGACACTTCGTCCTGCAGAGCCTCAGAGCGCAGCGACACCATCATGAAGCAGCAGTAGGCTGAGGTGCTGAGCCGCCCTTCCTCTCCTGCCGCGCTCCCGCCACCTATGGCCCTCTGAGGAACAAAATAACCCAGGATCAGGATGATACAGATTTTTATTGTGAACAAAATTACTAAGTTAGCGACCTCCTGATCTGTGACAAATAGAAGAATTTGGTTTTCATTAAGGATTGTTGAGTATTCTCCTCTCCTGGTTTTACATTAAGACTTTTTTATTTTTTGAAGTAACAAAACAAGATAACTAAAATGCCTGAAGGAAGGATTGACCGTCCGCTCTCGCCCTCCCTCCCCTCCAGGGACTGCGGACACGAGTGCAGAGTGTGTAAGGTGACGGTGGCGAGCCTGACGGATTACGCCGGACACATCTCCAGTCCCAGACACAAGCAGAACGTGGAGGCCGCCGAGCTGAAGCATTCTGGGAACGACCGCGACGAGGTGTACTTCGACCGGGCGTTTGTGGACCTCATCGAGAAGAGGAAGGAACAGATCAGGTGAGAGAGTCGGGATGTTTTACTAGTGTTGCTTTAACGTCTTCCACTTCCTCTTCACGCTATGCTTGTTGGGGTTTTCCCTTTTACTGAATTGTGTTCTATAGGTTTTAGTGCATGTAAACGGTCTGTGAGGCCTACAATCCCTGAGTTCCCTCCATTGGACTCCTTGGTTTACTTCCTGAACATAGTGACATCACTATCTAACACTCATGCTCCTATTGGCTAGCGCTCCCACACATTGTACGTGATTGGCTAAGGGGCGGGGCATCTCAGAGCAGTTGACCAATCACAGCAGAGCAGGTGATTCTGCTCAATTATGTCTCAAATTTTGTTACAGCAGTTTCTTAGTCGACACCATTTGTTGCACAGTTTTGGTGCACGTTTAATAATGTTTGACCATAAAATAATAATCGAAAAAATTGTCAAAAATACTGTTATTAGCTTTTGAGCTGGCATTTTTTTTAACATGCATTTTGTCTACATGTCTCAGTGCGTGTTAATTACATTGTTTTTGTTGTTATTATGAGACAACTACGTTATTAAGTTATTTTAAAATCGATTTCATGATTGTAAAAATTGCATTTAATCACTAATCTAGAGCCTATACGAAACATTTTGATGTATTGAGTTCCGCTCATAGTGAGAAATATGTCCCTATTTGACCAGTTTGATACGTGTTTGTATACATGTGCATGAACTCAGATGCTCAGGGGGTTGTCGTTGGTGTGTGCATGCACCATGTATAGTCACAGTTCAGCTGTGCTCCGCTCACTGCCCTGTTATAGCTGCAGCTTCAGGTCGAGCTGCCGCTGGAGTCGTATGTCAGGACTGAAGCCCAAAATAAAAGTGTTACAGCAAACACACACTGCAGGCTCTCCACAAATGGTCAAATACAACCAGAAACCTCCGCTATAAACACTCTGAAGTCTGGAATAAAATACTCAGATTTTCCTTTTAAATATGTGTAATTGTAGTTTTAGGCATTATAATACACACATCTCAAATTAAGCTACCTGTACCGCTCTTAAGATATGCATTTTGTGTGTATGTTTGGCTGATCACACAATGTTGGACGTCTTAGAAATACGTCTTAATGTCAGTTAAGAAAGTTGGATATGTGTAAAGCTTTTTGAAGCTACTTTCATGCGTCTGCTTGTCACGTGTCGGATCACTTCCCCCTGCTGGTCATTGCTTTAGGTCAGACTGTAACGCCAACCGTCACACCTGACAACAGATGAGTCTTGTTAAACAGAATCCAGCGTATCGGATATTCAGTTTTCCGTTGTGAGTCTTAAACCTGCATTACACATTTCAGTGCCACTTGGGCTCTGTAGAATTCACTACACTGATGTTTTTCCTTCTTTAGTCTCACAAACACAGATTCATGAGAGTATTAAATAATATAGCAAAGACCTTGTGGCGTATATTGATGCCTCTGTTTCTAAATATAGTGGAAGAGCAGATACACTTATGCTTAAACATGTAAAAAGTCCTAAGAAAGAGAGATAACTGGTTGCTCTGTGAACTCATGTGGGATGTGTCGGCTGCTTTTGGAAAACAGGGAGAAATCAGGATAACAGACAATCCGAGCACTTTAAACCGCCAGGAAAGAAATACTTACAAAGCCTTTATTAAATAATAAAAATCTGGTATGTTTCGACCACAGTAGGTCACTTTTTAGACATAGGCTTATTATATGTACAGCCCTTAATAACATCAATTTTCTGGGCTCAAAATGTGATCACAAACGTTTTCGTTGTGATCGCTAAATTCCCCTTGTTTATAATATTATCACCGTTCCAAGCAAACGAGTGCTTTTGTTTTGAAATCACTTCCGAGAGTTTGGCCCCGCCTCTCGCTCCAATGACCATTAGACCATTTAGTAAGGTGAAAAGCAAAAAGGCCTCTCAGACGCTCTTCCGTTTACTTATAATAAGAGCGCAGATTAGGTCAGAATCTAAGTAGAAAATGAAAATCATCCAGTTTTTTAAGTTTAGTAAATCCCCTTTTGACCATGATAAAGAAAAACGTCTTGTATTTCAATTTTGGTTTTTCAATTTTAAAATGAAAATGTAATATCCAGTCATATCCAGTGTAAAATCCTCACGGCTTGCCATTGCATGACAATTCCTCCAATTTGTGACGAGTTAACGGCCCCTACTGTTTCACCTTCTAAATGTCTACAATGAATAATGAGTTTTCTTATCTAGAATAAATGCCAACTTGCATAGGAGAAGCTTTGTTCGTGCCTGCTCACACACGTGTCTAAACAGTCATGAAAACTGCTCCGGGAGACTTCTACATGTGTGATGCATCTATGTTCTTGTATTGGTAGGAAAGAAAAAGAGGCCACTTCTGCAAAGCTTGCAAGAGAAGAAGCGGACCGCCGGAAAAAGGAGGAGATGAGGCTGAAACTAAAAGAAACTAAGGAACACTACCGGCTGGAGATCGCCCGGAAACAACAACAACAACAACAGGCTCAGGCCTCCAGAGGATCCATTCACAACCGGACCTGGTACCGGGGGAACCACTTTGAAGGGGAGGCACCGCCCTGGCAGCACAGCCAGCAGCCGGGGAGGAGCGCCACCTGGCACGCTCAGGAGCCGCCCAACCTGCAGAAGTGGGCGTCAGCGGAGTTCACCGGAGGAAGTTTACACAACCAGGGCAGCCGGCAGTGGGACCAGAATGGATTCTCTCAGCAGAGCCGCCATCCGTGGCTGAGCAGCGGCGGCAGCAGCAACGGCATCTACGGGAGGAATAACATCGCCCAGTGCCCACCGCAAAGAAGCCGACCGCTGAGCTTCCTCGGGTCTGCTCCCATGTATCCACCTCCACCCATTTTGTTTTCCCGCCCTCTTAACCAGTTTCAGAGTAAAGTGAATGATCAGCAGGCGGAGGTAGTTCAGAACGGAGAGGTGAAAACACCAGAACCGGATCACAGCAGCGGGAAAAGCTCTAAAATCTGTGGGAGCAATCCGAAGCTGGACAAAGCGTGTCGCTGGACTCCCTATCCCTGCACTAAGGGGTTTGAATCTGTACCCCTTAAGGAGACAACCCCAACAGAGAAGCACCCAACAGAGAAGCACCCAACAGAGAAGCTCCCAACAGAGAAGCACCCAACAGAGAAGCACCCAACAGAGAAGCACCCAACAGAGAAGCCCCCAACAGAGAAGCCCCCAACAGAGAAGCACCCCAAACCCCAGAAACAAGAGAAGCCACAAGAGGCTTTAAGCAGGCAGTCTCGGCCCGAAGAGAAACAGAGCGTGGAAGATAAAGGGAAGCATAAAACAATCCCCAAAACCAAACCCAGAGACCGGAGCAGCAGCGGGAGCAGAAGCAGCAGCAGCACGCAGAGAGACGCCAAACAGGACGCCACTCCTGGAGCTTCAAATCAGAAAGCGAGTAAGCCATCGCTGCAAAAAGACCGGAAGACGACATCAGTTCCTGGTCCAGCGCAACTCGCCTCAAAACAGCTGAAGGCACAATCCAAATCAGCCGGATTGAGCTCCCAGGCTCCGGCTGTCGGGCCGCTTCAGTCGAGGCAGGAGAGGCAGATTCCAGAAGCTTTAAAGAAAGCCCGACAGAGCGTGTTGGAGAAGAAGAGCTCCTTGGAGAGGAACAACAGGATGGAGATGAAGCTGCACATCGTGGAGGATCAGAGTCAGATCGGAGTGAATAAAGAGAACAGGCAGAATGCCGCTAAACCCAAGCTACCGGATTTAGTGAGAGCAGAAAAGCCTGCGTCACAATCTCCAGACGGCGGCCAGTTCCTCCAGTCGTTACAAGTGAGCACCTCAACTCTGGAGAGCTCCGATCTTGCAGCATTAAACCAGGAGAACACGGAGAAGGAAGCATCCGCAGCGGCCTCAGATGAAGCCATGCAGGCAGCAGAGTTCGGCCAGAGTTCAGAGAGCGACGCCTCCAGAAGTGGTGACGCTCAAACGGCGTCCGGTCTCTCCAAACTGGACCTGCCTCCCGTCCTGAAGCGAGACCTGACCAAACACATCAGCACCAAAAGCAAACCGGGCACCCACGAGCCCAACCTGAACATCGCCCGGCGGGTCAGGAACCTGAGCGAGTCCCGGAGGAGCGACTCGGAGAAAGACTCGGGACTCAAACCCACGGTGAGGCAACTCATCAGCTCCTCCGGGTCCCGACGCAACGTCAACTGGGAGCAGGTGTACCAGGAGGTCCGGAAGAAGCAGGACAAAGGGAAAGGCATGCCGAGGTGGGTGGTTGATCTTTATTTACAAGGTGAAAGTCTATACAGTTTGGGAAGTCTAGGAATATGCTTAAATTCAAATACAGTCCTTAAAGAAAATGCTACAATCCTCCCGTAATATTAGTTTGTTCTTCTTGGCACAGACACTAGCTTGAGGATTACATTATTTAGATTTTTAATGGCACATGAAAAAGAATATATACATTTAAACAGAATATGCAAAAGCCTGAAGTCAAAGTCAACTTTATTGTCAATCTTTCAGTTTGTGTACTGACCATAGACTGTATATATAAATGGACGCAGGGTCCGTGACGTCACCCATAGGATTCTGCAGAGTTGCCGTGAAGCCCTAAGTAGGCGGAGTCTACATATACAGTCTATGATACCAAGTCACTGCGTGGCACTTTGGTTTTTGATAAAACAGTGTAGTTCCACTATATAAACGTTACATTCATAATCAAACGAGACAATCTGCAAGATAATTAGCTATTTGGTATTATTCTTATTGCGATTCGATTTGCGATATTTGTTTTCAAGCGACCCAACGGAAGTTTATTGTAAAATGCGGCCATATCTCCGGCTAGGAAGGTCGTATCAACGTGCTCCCGTCTCTAGCACCCCCGCAGCCCGAGCTACGAGTGAAAGAACTAAACTTACATGAAACTTCCGTTGCTTTAAAGTCAAGCTTCAGTTTAAGATTCACCCTGTGATAGAAACACGTGATGGAGCATTACTAACCTGACTCAGAAAGCATCTAAAGCTCCATTGGAAGCCATCTGGAAAAGTATTTCAAAAGCACTTGATTGGATCAATCTGTCACCTTCTATCATGGGCCACTTCTGATTGGTTAACAATGGCTGGTACATGTGGAGCTCAGCACTTCTGATTGGTGTGGATGACTGACAAACAAGAAGAACAACATTTTGATAATTGCATCGTTTAAAATCACGATTAAAATCGATTCGTCGCTCAGCCTAGCCATCACCCTAAAAGCCTTATTGCGGGTCGCTCAGTTCAGATAAGACCCTGATATTTCAGTCTTTAGAATATGTATGGATCCTGTAGTTAGAGTTTTCTTTGATTCCCCGAAGCTCACATGTTGTCCCGTGTGTGTTTTTAGGTTTGGGATCGAGATGGTGCCGATGGAGCAGGAGGACCAGAGCCAGGAGGAAGGAGACATTCCCCTGATCGAGGGTTTCCAGTGGGAGTCTTTAATGGACGCCCCCGCCTCCAGAAAGCGCTCCTTATCAGAGAGCAGCGTCGCCCCCGCATCCACCCACTCCCTGTTCACACCCTTCATCAAAAAGGAGCAGCCGGAACAAAGAGAAGCGGAGATCACTTCTCCAAATCCTGCGTCCGCTAAAGGGAACAAGGAGGAGGCGAAGCAGCAGGTGGAGGTGGAGCAGATGCTGGGTCAGAGTGAGGAGAAAGCTCCGGAGAAGTTGACCTCGGTCACAGTGAGGGCGCTGCAGAGGTCAGACTCTGTGCTCGGAGACAGCAGCTCGATGGAGGAGCTCTACGACGGACAGGGAACCGGGAAGAGACGAAGAGCAGCCGGGGTGAGAACAGAGAGGAGGGTGAAAGAGGAACGGAGGTGTTACACAACATTTAGGACGGATAGGAAGAAAATGATATTGCAAACAGCTAAATCTACAGGTCTATCCAGGGCCGTTTTTTTTATTACCCTATCCGATAATAATCCAATGCAGAGGCAATAATGTATTTTATATATATTAAATATTTACATATGTATTTTTATAGTCTTGTATATAAAACGTTAATGCTAATGTGGCCGGAGATGAAATTGAGTTTGACACCCCTGCTATAGGCGAACTATGGAGATGCATAGGGCCCCCGCGGCCACTAGGGGGCCCCCAAGCTGAAAGTTCAGGTTCAGCCTCAATATATTTGGGGAGAATTCTTTATTTGTAGACAGCCGAGCCCCCTGCTGTGTTCGGTGAAGCATTATACGCTTAAAAATCAAATGTAGGGTATAAACACAACTAAACTGCAATGATAGCAAAGCTGTGGCTTGGGTTTCGGGGTAATAAAGTCCAAATCATCGTTGGGCTGTCACATTGTTGAGAAAATGCTGCATCTCTTGCATTTGACATAGAGGAGCCTTATTGTTTACCTTTTAATATCATTTTTTGTATGTTTCAATTGCTTTGTTTCCGTGAGATTAGCCTGTTTTCCTCTTAAAGGGTAACAGATTGATGCGTCTCCACGGATCATCGTAAAGGCTTCGGAATCCCCGCATTGTAGTTACAGGGTTTTTACGGTCATTAAAAACCTGGAAAAGTCATGGAAATTCAAAATGCTAATTCCAGGCCCTGGAAAAGTTATGGAAAACAATATTTTTCCCAAAGTTTTGGAAAAGTCATGGAAATGTAACTAAAGTTGCATCAAATGTAATTTATATGTTATCTAATTGCCGTAATAGTTATACTATAATGATAATAAATACTGTATCGTATAGTAATGAAACGTAAAATGGCATTTAACTGACGAGGTATTTTACTGGTGTTTTAGATAGGCACAACATGTTTCATATGCAGACCTTATTTTCCTGTTCCATGTGGTACCGCTGAGAAAGAGTCATGTTTTGGTCATGGAAAATCATTGGTGAAAAAGTCTATGCACCCTGTAGTTAAAAAGACTGTAAAAACTAGGGCCCCCAAACAGCATCTTGCATAGGGCCCCCAAAAAGCTAAAAACGGCCCTGGGTCTATCAGGTGAACTACATGAATGGAGAAGAGAGGAAGAGCAGCCGGGGTGAGAACAAGAAGAGGGTCAAAGTCTGTTTACAAATGTGTGA
The DNA here is from genome assembly GCA_902827135.1 of Harpagifer antarcticus. Taxonomy (NCBI): domain Eukaryota; kingdom Metazoa; phylum Chordata; class Actinopteri; order Perciformes; family Harpagiferidae; genus Harpagifer; species Harpagifer antarcticus. The sequence continues at coordinate 28,398 of CADEHL010000202.1, read as the reverse complement.
CAGAAGTTGTTTCTGGAGTAGAGCTATTGCTAAAGAAGACTGACATTGTGAAAATAGAGGAAATCGCCATTAAACATTTGGGACATATTGACAGAAAATGGTATTGCAAACAGCTAAATCTAAAGGTCTATCGGGTGAACTACATGAATGCAAGGGACTGCTGATCTTTAAACATTTAAAAGGGTCTTAAAATGTCTGGGTTTATAAAAGGACATTCTTTGAATTTCCCACAGGCCAACAACAGCTTCAACAAAACTATTCCCCTCAAAGAGAAACCAAACATGCCCGGTTGTCGTGAGAGAGAAAGTGCAGAAGGAAGCATCCTTTGAACTCAGTGTGCTGCTCTGTGATGCTAGCTCAGATACTTGGCCTCTCATCTTGGGGGCAAGGTCATCAATGTTTGGGCTCAGGCTCTGAGCGGAGGAGACCCTCAGGATGGAGTGAAGGTGTGTGCATGCAATATACCGGCGGGCCAGATCTAATAGTGATTAGAAATTAACCTGCGGGCCGAAATTAAATCCACCAAGGGCCTGATTTGGCCCCCGGGCCTTGAGTTTGACACGTGTGCTCTAGCTTGTTCCTTATCTCTGCTTTAAGGACACACTGAATATGTTACAGGACTTCAGTGTTAACTCTAATGAAATACTTCCTCCCTTGCAGGACGTCCCGAGTGCAGAGACGTCTTGTTTGGAACACAATAGCAAAAGGAGGAAAGTGAAATCCAAAAAAGGTCAGTATCTATGAGTTCTCCTGCAATACTGAATGTCATGCATATGGACTGCTGATTCAAGCAAGGACGTTTATATCAAATAATATTGTATTTGTGTGTTTTTGACTGACATAACATGAACTTTAAAGACATCCCCTTGGACTTTGAGAAACTGGGACAGACATTCTTCACTATTTTCCAACGTGTACTGTTTGTTTTTGTCCCTGCTTGTGCAGTTGACTCCGAGTTAGAGGGATATAATGATATTTCTGTTTGTCTTCACAGAGCGCCTGCAGATCGACCAGCTGCTGACTGTCTCTCTGCGTGAGGAGGAGCTGTCTCGCTCGCTGCAGACGGTCGACTCCAGTCTGATCCAGGCTCGAGCTGCTCTGGAGGCGGCGTACCTGGAGGTGCAGCGGCTCATGGTGGTCAAACAGCAGGTACTAACACTTCTAAGATTAGGACGTGATGGAAATGTTGATGACATAAAATATTATTTCAGACGTTTAAAGCGGTCGAAAACCTAGATTATACACGTGACCTTAAATGATTGTGTAACTTCTACTGGATGATAGTGATAATATTTATGTCTCTTCTACATCAACATGTGTCCCCTCTTCTTCATGTCTCTTCTACATCAACATGTGTCCCCTCTTCTCCATGTCTCTTCTACATCAACATGTGTCCCCTCTTCTTCATGTCTCCTCTACATCAACATGTGTCCCCTCTTCTTCATGTCTCTTCTACATCAACATGTGTCCCCTCTTCTTCATGTCTCTTCTACATCAACATGTGTCCCCTCTTCTTCATGTCTCTTCTACATCAACATGTGTCCCCTCTTCTTCATGTCTCTTCTACATCAACATGTGTCCCCTCTTCTTCATGTCTCTTCTACATCAACATGTGTCCCCTCTTCTCCACGTCTCCTCTACATCAACATGTGTCCCCTCTTCTTCATGTCTCTTCTACATCAACATTTGTCCCCTCTTCTTCATGTCTCCTCTACATCAACATTTGTCCCCTCTTCTTCATGTCTCTTCTACATCAACATGTGTCCCCTCTTCTTCATGTCTCTTCTACATCAACATGTGTCCCTCTTCTCATGTCTCCTCTACATCAACATGTGTCCCCTCTTCTTCATGTCTCTTCTACATCAACATGTGTCCCCTCTTCTTCATGTCTCTTCTACATCAACATGTGTCCCCTCTTCTTCATGTCTCCTCTACATCAACATGTGTCCCCTCTTCTTCATGTCTCCTCTACAATCAACATGTGTCCCCTCTTCTTCATGTCTCTTCTACATCAACACGTGTCCCCTCTTCTTCATGTCTCTTCTACATCAACATGTGTCCCCTCTTCTTCATGTCTCTTCTACATCAACATGTGTCCCCTCTTCTTCATGTCTCCTCTACATCAACATGTGTCCCCTCTTCTTCATGTCTCTTCTACATCAACATTTGTCCCTCTTCTTCATGTCTCTTCTACATCAACATGTGTCCCCTCTTCTTCATGTCTCTTCTACATCAACATGTGTCCCCTCTTCTTCATGTCTCCTCTACATCAACATGTGTCCCCTCTTCTTCATGTCTCTTCTACATCAACACGTGTCCCCTCTTCTTCATGTCTCTTCTACATCAACATGTGTCCCCTCTTCTCCATGTCTCTTCTACATCAACATGTGTCCCCTCTTCTTCATGTCTCCTCTACATCAACATGTGTCCCCTCTTCTTCATGTCTCTTCTACATCAACATTTGTCCCCTCTTCTTCATGTCTCTTCTACATCAACATGTGTCCCCTCTTCTCCATGTCTCTTCTACATCAACATGTGTCCCCTCTTCTCCATGTCTCTTCTACATCAACATGTGTCCCCTCTTCTTCATGTCTCCTCTACATCAACATGTGTCCCCTCTTCTTCATGTCTCTTCTACATCAACATTTGTCCCCTCTTCTTCATGTCTCTTCTACATCAACATGTGTCCCCTTCTTCTCCATGTCTCTTCTACATCAACACGGTGTTCCCCTCTTCTTCATGTCTCCTCTACATCAACATGTGTCCCCTCTTCTTCATGTCTCTTCTACATCAACATTTGTCCCCTCTTCTTCATGTCTCTTCTACATCAACATGTGTCCCCTCTTCTTCATGTCTCTTCTACATCAACATGTGTCCCCTCTTCTTCATGTCTCCTCTACATCAACATGTGTCCCCTCTTCTTCATGTCTCTTCTACATCAACACGTGTCCCCTCTTCTTCATGTCTCTTCTACATCAACACGTGTCCCCTCTTCTTCATGTCTCCTCTACATCAACACGTGTCCCCTCTTCTTCATGTCTCCTCTACATCAACATGTGTCCCCTCTTCTTCATCTCTCCTCTACATCAACATGTGTCCCCTCTTCTTCATGTCTCTTCTACATCAACACGTGTCCCCTCTTCTTCATGTCTCTTCTACATCAACACGTGTCCCCTCTTCTTCATGTCTCTTCTACATCAACATGTGTCCCCTCTTCTTCATGTCTCTTCTACATCAACACGTGTCCCCTCTTCTCATGTCTCCTCTACATCAACATGTGTCCCCTCTTCTTCATGTCTCCTCTACATCAACATGTGTCCCCTCTTCTTCATGTCTCCTCTACATCAACATGTGTCCCCTCTTCTTCATGTCTCTTCTACATCAACACGTGTCCCCTCTTCTTCATGTCCTCTTCTACATCAACATGTGTCCCCTCTTCTTTCAGTTCTCTCTACATCAACATGTGGTCCCCTCTTCTTCAGTCTCTTCTACATCAACATGTGTCCCCTCTTCTTCATGTCTCTCTACATCAAACATGTGTCCCCTCTTCTTCATGTCTCTTCTACATCAACATGTGTCCCCTCTTCTTCATGTCTCTTCTACATCAACATGTGTCCCCTCTTCTTCATGTCTCTTCTACATCAACATGTGTCCCCTCTTCTTCATGTCTCTTCTTACATCAACATGTGTCCCCTCTTCTTCATGTCTCCTCTACATCAACATGTGTCCCCTCTTCTTCATGTCTCTTCTACATCAACATGTGTCCCCTCTTCTTCATGTCTCTTCTACATCAACATGTGTCCCCTCTTCTTCATGTCTCTCTACATCAACATGTGTCCCCTCTTCTTCATGTCTCTTCTACATCAACATTTGTCCCCTCTTCTTCATGTCTCTCTACATCAACATGTGTCCCCTCTTCTTCATGTCTCTTCTACATCAACATGTGTCCCCTCTTCTTCATGTCTCTTCTACATCAACATGTGTCCCCTCTTCTTCATGTCTCCTCTACATCAACATGTGTCCCCTCTTCTTCATGTCTCTTCTACATCAACATGTGTCCCCTCTTCTTCATGTCTCCTTCTACATCAACATGTGTCCCCTCTTCTTCATGTCTCTTCTACATCAACATGTGTCCCTCTTCTTCATGTCTCTTCTACATCAACATGTGTCCCCTCTTCTTCATGTCTCTTCTACATCAACACGTGTCCCCTCTTCTTCATGTCTCTTCTACATCAACATGTGTCCCCTCTTCTCCATGTCTCTTCTACATCAACATGTGTCCCCTCTTCTTCATGTCTCCTCTACATCAACATGTGTCCCCTCTTCTTCATGTCTCTTCTACATCAACACGTGTCCCCTCTTCTTCATGTCTCTTCTACATCAACATGTGTCCCCTCTTCTTCATGTCTCTTCTACATCAACATGTGTCCCCTCTGTGGAAAGAGACTCTGAAAGTTTCAGGAACAAAGATTTTCTCTCTTTTTGATCCATTTCTATAAAAACCTGTCTGAAAATGAGTGTGTGTTTCAGCCAATCAGAGACAGGCTCTGTATATATCTGAGACCTGTGATATATTGATGAAAGACAGTATGATAGGGGACCTTTAAGTCGAGGCTTTTAGGCCCCTTTCTTTTGTGCTTGCTCTAATGACCACCTACCCACTTACAAGCAGCAATACTCTCTTTCTGATGACTGTCATTTTATATGTCCCCCCCCCCCCCAGATGAGTGGAGAGATGAGCACTCTGAGAAACAAACGCATCGAGTTACTCAAAGGGATGCAAGGTAAGGGCAATGGGAGAGGGGTCGGTATATGCTGTTGTGAAGGAAACATATTTTATCCCGGACTATCGTTGCGGTTTCAAATGCGTATTTAACATTGTGTACCAAAAAGTTTGTTTATGTGAAGTATGCCAACAATAACAACAACAACAACAACAAACGTAAACTGATTTATTTTGCGGGGGGGTTTTTCCAGGTAGCTTAGAGGAAGCCCCTGTGGTGAAGCTAAAAGACGAAAGGCTGGATTCGGTAGAAGCGTATCCACAGATGCTCCCTTCCTCCCTCCCTTCCTCCCCCAGCCCAGATCCTCCTGCAGACCCCCCCTCCCTCCCCTCCCCCCCCTCCTCCAGCCTCACCTTCACACCACTCATCATCAAACAGGAACCAAAGTCTCCGATCCACGTCAGCTCGGAGACAGACCACGTGGAGAATAAAACCTCCTTCGCTCACAGCACCACTCCTGAGCTGCGTGCACCCCCCTCTCCTGCACCCCCCCCTCCTGCAGCTCAGTCACCAGGTAACAGCACACAGTACATTTATTTTCAAACTTTGAACATTATAAGAACAAACGTACACAATTGCAACATGTACATATTTTATGTCTTACAATCTTGCTGCATCGACAATGAGACATTACCAGTACTGGTCATCGTGCAAAACCAATACAGAAATACTTGACAAGATCAAAATACTAAACAAGAAAACATGCATTCATAGTCATAAATAATAACAATTAAAGGTCCCATGTCATGCTTTTCCGGTTATCACCCGTCCCCTTGTGTTATGAAGGTTCTTCTGCATGTAACGGTCTGCAGAGTCACAAACCCTCAAAGTGCACCCTGTAGCGAGTAAACCTCTAACACAGAGAAGACCTGTCTGCTGCCCCAGAACGCCTCGTTGGACATTTCTCTTTTCATTTTTTCCTTCCAGGAACCAAGTGACGTAACGACGACCCCTCCGTGGATTGGTCCAAATGGACCAATCCGTGGAGCCGTTACGTTACGTCCGTGGATTGGTCCAAATTGACCAATCCACGGACTTCCTCACACACACTCAATCTTTTCTCAGCTGCAGCTCCGCCGACTTCTCCTCCCTGAGACGGTGGGACGCGGCGAGGCTGTGAGTCGGTCACTGGGCTCATAGGGAGGGGGGGGGGGGGCAGGAGCTCCAACAAGCCGTTTAGGACAGAGAGTGAATACACATACTATACAGAGATGCTGTGAGAAACCAATGTGAGTTTGGAACAATGTAAATCTATTCTAGTAGACCTCAACAATGGAATTATGATTAGTAGAAATGGCCGTGACATGGGACCCTTAAAGGGAGAAAAGAATAAACGAATGAATCCAGATAACAAGCTAAGTTTAAGTGACTTGGCTTTGATCATATTGTATGATATCGAGACCCTTTTAATGCAGAGTAGAACAGTTTGTATCACTTATATGTTCACATAAATAGCAATGTCCTGGTAAAAGGCAGATTAAAGACACGGTGTTCTGATTCCCTTGCATCTGAATCTCTTGCAGATCCCACCCCTAACTTCCAGCCGTCCCCTGAGCGTTACTCGACGAACACAGACCAGAACTGGGAGGTCTTCAACGACCCTGCAGACTCTAAAGACAGCTTATCAGAGCTGGTGGAGACGATGGAGCGAGCCACGCAGGCATCGAGAAGCTGCCTCGACTCCAAAGCCTCCATCAAGCTGCTCTCCGTCAGCAGGCGGAGCTCCGAGGTCGGGAGCGTCGCTGATTCTGCAGCTTCTTCACACACCTTCGAGCCCCCGTCAGCTGTTCATCTGCCCACCTCTCCTCCTGAGTCGAGGAGCGGGAAGCGAGTGAGGAAGCTGAAGAAGAGGAAGGTGTTGAAGAAGGCCGGGGGCACGGAGCAGGCGGAGAGCAGCGACACGGAGCTGGACGGAGAAACGATGAAACCGCGATGGCTCCGACCCAGAAGGAGAACCAGCGGAGGCTCTCCTGTCAGCACCTCAACGCCTCCTTCAGAGGAGAGAGACGTGAAGAAGGAAGACCCCGAGACACACAAATACAAGGTGGAGATTCCCCCGGCTGAGGAGGAGGAGATGGAGGTGACTGAAGCCTGTCTGCAGCCCCACATCGCCTGCAACGAGGTCACCTCCACCAGCGACATGGACGTGTGCAGATCCTCCGAGAGGTGAGAGACTTCTGTACTCTGGGGAGAAGACTTTGAAAATCGAGTTCAATTTACTTCCATGGTCTGTTTTTTAACCATCTCATAGTTATATGACAGTGTTTAGAGACATGGGGAGAAACAACTGAACATTTCCAAGACTTAAGTTGTACAATTTGAAAAACAACTTCGAGTAAAGTGAAACCTTTTGAGGTGTATGATATTTTTCCTCTTAATTCTTCACTTTACTCCAATTAACCACGTTTTCCCCCCTAATTTTACAAGTCATACATTTATGAGAAAGAGAGAAACATTTCTAACATTAATCTCTAAGAATATCTCAGGAAAAACTTGATTACTTCTTTGACATTAAAGCCAGAAAATGTATGAAACGTTCTCGGAGATTTAAGTCAAAAATTCACACGAGAAAAACTGAAATTCTTCAAAATGTCTAAAGCTGACATTTCCAAAATAAAAAAAGAAGTAATAGCAGCACATAGAAATGCGTAGAGTAGAATCTGAAATATATAATATGTCGATGTTTTCATTATATTAACAAACTGAAATGTTCTCTCCACAGTGACATGCCGTTTCCCATCTTATCGCCCAAGATGTCCATGATCTTCTCAGGTACGTTTCATGTTATACAGGTCGGGTTATGCTCCAACAAAAGCAGTGTAATCATATTAATACATTATTAAATCATGCAGGGAGGTAACACGCCCTAGTTTCTGTCACTTAAGATTTTAATTTATCACAAAAATCTCCAATATTCTCGTTTATGAGATGCTTTCTTGAGAAAAAGGGAGCAAACGTTCCCCAGTCTTTTCGCTCCAGGATTAGACGTGTCTTCCTCCTCGTCGGTTAAAATAGATCCTCCGAGCGCCCAAATTACTTTGTATGGGCAAGTTATTCATAGAGCTGTTAGAGACGTGTGATTAGACCGACTTTCTGAGAATGTGGATATTTATTCTGAGGCGAACTGATCGCTCCCCGTGTACCGAGTATTTAAACGTTTATACAGAGAAACACACACACGTTATACTTAGAGGGGATAGGTAGGAAATGTATTTCATGTAAAGTTGTTCAATTGGTTTGATGACCAGAATCAGAGTTGGTTTTATCACCAAGTACGTTTACACATACGAGGAGTTTGCTTTGGTTCAAATGGTGCATTCAAAGACACCTTGCTTAGGTATTCAACCTTCGACACAGTTCATCATTGTCTCCTCTCACTGTCTCCTTTCCCACGGCACAGGTCTACGGCCTTGGGTATTGCTGCTATCTCTCTTAAGGAGCCGCAGCTTGGGCGCATTGTTGTAGCCAGTCTGTGACCGAGCACAAGCCGCCATGAGGTAGTTTACTGTTCAGGGACGAAGGCTCCCTGGCGCTCATTCTTTCCTATGGACGAGAGCTCTATAGATTCAGGGTCCATCTTGCTTTAGTCTCGCTGATGAAGAATGTTGATCATTACACTCTGAACTAGTTAAAACCTCGAGCTGCAGAAAGAGTTCTTCAGGATTGATTGTGGCATCTCTTCCGTGTGGTCAGATCGTGGCACGTGACATGTCTTGTGAATTCTCCGGCCGAAGCTCGTAATAAACCGTCAGTGTTTGCCATCAGAGCTCCAGCTCTCCTCGTGTCTCTCTGAGTCCTGACTCCATCAAAGCTCCAGCTCTCCTCGTGTCTCTCTGAGTCCTGACTCCATCAAAGCTCCAGCTCTCCTCGTGTCTCTCTGAGTCCTGACTCCATCAGAGCTCCAGCTCTCCTCATGTCTCTCTGAGTCCTGACTCCATCAAAGCTCCAGCTCTCTTCGTGTCTCTCTGAGTCCTGACTCCATCAAAGCTCCAGCTCTCCTCGTGTCTCTCTGAGTCCTGACTCCATCAAAGCTCCAGCTCTCCTCGTGTCTCTCTGAGTCCTGACTCCATCAAAGCTCCAGCTCTCCTCGTGTCTCTCTGAGTCCTGACTCCATCAGAGCTCCAGCTCTCCTCATGTCTCTCTGAGTCCTGACTCCATCAAGCTCCAGCTCTCCTTCGTGTCTCTCTGAGTCCTGACTCCATCAAAGCTCCAGCTCTCCTTCGTGTCTCTCTGAGTCCTGACTCCATCAAAGCTCCAGCTCTCCTCGTGTCTCTCTGAGTCCTGACTCCATCAGAGCTCCAGCTCTCCTCATGTCTCTCTGAGTCCTGACTCCATCAAAGCTCCAGCTCTCCTCGTGTCTCTCTGAGTCCTGACTCCATCAGAGCTCCAGCTCTCCTCATGTCTCTCTGAGTCCTGACTCCATCAAAGCTCCAGCTCTCTTCGTGTCTCTCTGAGTCCTGACTCCATCAAAGCTCCAGCTCTCCTCGTGTCTCTCTGAGTCCTGACTCCATCAAAGCTCCAGCTCTCCTTGTGTCTCTCTGAGTCCTGACTCCATCAGAGCTCCAGCTCTCCTCGTGTCTCTCTGAGTCCTGACTCCATCAGAGCTCCAGCTCTCCTCGTGTCTCTCTGAGTCCTGACTCCATCAAAGCTCCAGCTCTCCTCGTGTCTCTCTGAGTCCTGACTCCATCAGAGCTCCAGCTCTCCTCGTGTCTCTCTGAGTCCTGACTCCATCAATTAAAATAGTATTCAGTGTATCCAGTGTATACTTGATTCGTTTTAAGGTTTAACTTTTAGGAACCTCTATGTCTTTCCATGTGGGTCGGCATGTATTAGTAGCAGCCAATCCTGTAACCAAAAGAATATATATTAGCCATTTAAGCTTTTAAGATAGTATGTTATTCATGGTATTAAGGGAAATTGATGATAATAGTAATACATTTGATTTAAGGGCCTCTTTCACGACACCCAAGGACACCATACAGTTGAATAAATACCATACTATAAGAGGAAACAAACAAGCATCAAAGCAGACGCAAGGGAAATGACATTCAAACTAAATACTCTTCACTTTGTGCTCATGTGTATTTCTTTGTTATTGTCAGATGCGTCCTCGGACCACGGTGAGGATGATTTGCCCTCTGAAGGTGCGTTCGAGGGCCATCAGGAAGCTGTGAACGCGGTGCAGATCTACGACGGGCTGCTGTACACCTGCTCCGGAGACCGCACCGTCAGAGCCTTCAACCTCAGGGTGGGTCACACAACACTGTTTAATCCTACTGTCTGTGAACGCATCATCAGAGACGACTTGAAGGGTTTTACTGAACAGTTATATAACAGTATATTCTCCTTTTGTTGGTACTGGTATTGCAAATGATGAACAACCCACCAAGATATAATTAGTGTTGTACTGTTAGTAGAATCTCCAGAGTGAGATTAACGCACAAAGTCAACATTTATTATGAAAAGAGAGCGGTAATCATTTCCAACATTGTGTTTCGTCTTTCACAAATAGAATAAAATAAGACTTCCTTATTGTGTCTGATTACTCATCTTTCAAAACCAGGGTTCCTTTGAAGACTCTTTTTCTATTTTTAAAGTGTTGCTTCTTAAAATATGGCGTCCATAGGGACTTGGCTTGGCAACTGGAAGGTCACCAGTTCAAGTCCCGGCAAGACCAAGTGCTACTGAGGTGTCCCTGAGCAAGGCACCGTTCCCCACACCGCTCCCCGGGCGCCGTTCAAAATGGCAGCACACTGCTCCTAACACAGGATGGGTCAAATGCAGAGAAACAATTTCCCCACGGGGATTAATAAAAGTCCATCTTAATCATAAGTAATTAATTAATATGTAGTTCAATCGTTTTACAGAGTGGTCCGTCTTCTTTCTTTTTCTTGACAAAACAACATCAATAAGCTCACAAGAACACGGGGTGGGGACTCAGAGAGACACGAGGAGAGCTGGAGCTTTGATGGCACTGACGGTTTATTGGAGTTACGGCAAGACATGTCACGGGCCACGAGTTGACCACACGGTTGAGATGCCACAATCAATTCTGAAGACCCCTCCTGTAGCTCCAGGTTTTAACTAGAGAGTGTAATAATCAACATTCTTCAATAGAGAGACTAAACGGCTGAGGTGTCCCACAACAACAACTATCTCTGCCCGACAGTTGCCCGGTCACAAACTGGTAACAACAACTTGCTAGGGCAGCCCCTCCTTCAGGGAGATAACGGCTGGTCAGCTGCATCAGAGGGCGAAGGAGGACATGCAGGGCAAATGATTCCCCAACACACGGGGTGTTTTCTTCTCTAAAACATTGACAGTAGATCATTAAATAAAATATTCAAACCGTTCAACAAAAGAAGGGCGTTTCGGGGGAATGTACACTTTCCACTTTCCATTTCCTGGAGCCTCATAGAGAAGGTTACTCTTTCCATTACAAAGATTTCATAAATGATATCGTACCAACCATCTATAGATGGGCTGTTTGGTTGGAGCCATTTCTTTGTGGATGCTTTCCTCGCAGCTACACTCAACATCCCAAATAAGTATTTTGTTTTAGAGAAACCTTTTATATTGAAAACATGTCTAAGTTCTGGTTCTCCCTGTGTTTGCAGAGTCGTAAGTGTGTGGGAGTGTTTGAGGGTCACAGCTCCAAGGTGAGCTGCCTGCTGGTCTCTGCAGCTCCGAGCCTCCACCATCGCCTCTACTCCGGGTCCAGCGACCAGACCATCTGCTGCTACAACCTGAAGGTGAACCACACTCCAATACTCAACATCGATATGGTTGGTTGAATGATGAGGTATTTCTAGGTGAAATATGAATGAATGATAGTCGAGAAGAAGAAACTCACCTATGAGCTCCAAAGTCACATGTTCAGATTTCTTTGTGACCTTAGTTTTAGAGAAAATAGGAAATTAAAGATTGAAATCATACAATTGTGAACAAAACGATAATCTTTTATTATGGACACCATATGTTGTACTGTACTCGCCTTAAAGCACATGGTTCCTGCTTTAAGTGAATTCTCTTTTCCTGGTCCTCAGACGCGGGAGTTGGAGCAGCAGTTCCCTCTCTCAGACCGAGTCCTCTGCCTCCACAGTCGATGGAAAACGCTGTACGCCGGACTGGCAAACGGCACCGTGGTGACCTTTAACCTCAAGGTGAGAGATGACTTATTTTGAAGTGGTGGCGAAATGTTATTCTGTAGTAACGTTTTTTATTGTTATACATTGAAAAGAATTGTAAGACCAAGACTTCCTATGAACCGCCACAGAACAATGGTTGTTTTCTACTTGATGCATGTCAAGCTATTTAGCTAGCTTTGGTTAAAACATGACCCAGCCCCTAACTAACTAACTAACTAATCTGGTTGTTTGTTTAGACCAATAAGCAGATGGATGTGTTTGAGTGCCACGGTCCTCGGGGGGTGAGCTGCTTGGCCTCCTCTCAGGAAGGAGCGAGGAAGATCCTATTGGTCGGATCCTACGACAACACCATCAGCGTGAGGGACGCTAAGAGCGGCCTCCTGCTGAGAACTCTGGAGGGCCACACCAAGACCGTGCTCTGCATGAAGGTAACATACGATACGATAATACTTTAAAGGTCAGATCAAGTCTGAGACGCTCCTTGCTTCACAGCAGCTCCTTGCTTCACAGCAGCTCCATGCGTCACACCAACAGACAAACATCAAGACACAATACATGAACAACAAACATTGAACATAACAACTCGATCAGGGAGAGATGCTCAAAGAGCCTTCAGCTCTGTGTTTACTGAGAGGACAGACTGGAGCACAAAGGATGCTTCAGTCTGACTTGAATCTCCATCAGATGGTAGCAGTTCATATTCTCTGTCAGAGCATGCTTTGGGTCCCAGAGGATGCCTCTCAGAAGTGAGTCAGAAAGTCTCTGAACAATCTTTGAGCAGATTTTGAACAGGTTTTGATTTGAAGGCTGTTCACAAACACTTGTACCAGGTAGTGTTGCAGTTCTGTAGAAAAGAACAACCCTTCCTCTGCATCATTTCTCCGCCAGTTCTTAATGCTTCCTGTTCCGTCTTTCTTTCTTCTAACTCCTCATTGCCTCTCTCTCTCAGGTGGTGAATGATCTGGTGTTCAGTGGATCCAGTGATCAGTGTGTCTACGCCCACAACATCCATGTGAGTCATCCTCAATATTTTTCCAACATGATAAGATTTAGTGTTACAATTTCAATAAAACGACGTGTGATTTTCAGAATGCATTTGAGTATTACTGACGGTGTATTCCCTGCAGACTGGAGAGCTGGTGCGTGTGTATAAGGGTCACAGTCACGCTGTTACCGTGGTGTCCGTCCTCGGGAAGGTGATGGTGACCGCCTGTCTGGACAAACTGGTCCGAGTCTACGATCTGCAGGTCTGCACCCTCAAAACATCACAGTAGAACTCATATTATCAGTCTTTTAAATACTCTCTGAAGTAACTCTTTAACCTTTCTGTCACAGTCTCACGAGCAGCTGCAGGTTTACGGAGGACACAAGGACATGGTGATGTGTATGACTATCCACAAGAACATGGTGAGTATCCCTTTAGCTATATGCAAGGTAAACTGGGGAATTAAACACGGATCTACGTATTGAATAAACTCCTTAGACACCCTTAACCCTGCTTCTAATTCATGTATTTGATTGGCTCTTTAAATGAGACGTGACATAGAATGTATGACATGCTGATATACACCTGAACATCAGCAGGAGAGGACTCTTTAAAGTAGAGACACTACATACTGATATACACCTGAACATCAGCAGGCGAGGACTCTTTAAAGTAGAGACACTACATACTGATATACACCTGAACACCAGCAGGAGAGGACTCTTTAAAGTAGAGACACTACATACTGATATACACCTGAACATCAGCAGGAGAGGACTCTTTAAAGTAGAGACACTACATACTGATATACACCTGAACATCAGCAGGCGAGGACTCTTTAAAGTAGAGACACTACATACTGTTATACACCTGAACATTAGCAGGAGAGGACTCTTTAAAGTAGAGACACTACATACTGATATACACCTGAACATCAGCAGGAGAGGACTCTTTAAAGTAGAGACACTACAAACTGATATACCTGAACATCAGCAGGAGAGGACTCTTTAAAGTAGAGACACTACAAACTGATATACCTGAACATCAGCAGGAGAAGACTGTTTAAAGTAGAGACACTACAAACTGATATACACCTGAACATCAGCAGGAGAGGACTCTTAAAGTAGAGACACTACATACTGATATACACCTGAACATCAGCAGGCGAGGACTCTTTAAAGTAGAGACACTACATACTGATATACACCTGAACATCAGCAGGCGAGGACTCTTTAAAGTCATATACACTGAACATCAGCAGGAGAGAACTCTTTAAAGTAGAGACACTACATACTGATATACACCTGAACATCAGCAGGCGAGGACTCTTTAAAGTAGAGACACTACATACTGTTATACACCTGAACATCAGCAGGAGAGAACTCTTTAAAGTAGAGACCACTACATACTGATATTACACCTTGAACATCAGCAGGAGAGGACTCTTTAAAGTAGAGACACTAATACTGATATACACCTGAACATCAGCAGGAGAGGACTCTTTAAAGTAGAGACACTACATTACTGATATACACCTGAACATCAGCAGGAGAGGACTCTTTAAAGTAGAGACACTACAAACTGATATACCTGAACATCAGCAGGAGAGGACTCTTTAAAGTAGAGACACTACAAACTGATATATCTGAACATCAGCAGGAGAAGACTGTTTAAAGTAGAGACACTACAAACTGATATACACCTGAACATCAGCAGGAGAGGACTCTTTAAAGTAGAGACACTACATACTGATATACACCTGAACATCAGCAGGCGAGGACTCTTTAAAGTAGAGACACTACATACTGATATACACCTGAACATCAGCAGGCGAGGACTCTTTAAAGTAGAGACACTACATACTGTTATACACCTGAACATCAGCAGGAGAGGACTCTTTAAAGTAGAGACACTACATACTGATATACACCTGAACATCAGCAGGAGAGGACTCTTTAAAGTAGAGACACTACATACTGATATACACCTGAACATCAGCAGGAGAAAACTCTTTAAAGTAAAGACACTACATACTGATATACACCTGAACATCAGCAGGCGAGGACTCTTTAAAGTAGAGACACTACATACTGATATACACCTGAACATCAGCAGGAGAGGACTCTTTAAAGTAGAGACACTACATACTGATATACACCTGAACATCAGCAGGAGAGGACTCTTTAAAGTAGAGACACTACATACTGATATACACCTGAACATCAGCAGGAGAGGACTCTTTAAAGTAGAGACACTACATACTGATATCCACCATCAGACCTTCATGCATGTGTTTTGTGTTTCAGATCTACACAGGTTGTTACGATGGCAGCGTGCAGGCGGTGAAGCTGAACCTGATGCAGAACTACCGCTGCGGGGTAAGAGGAGGGACTAGCATCGTTTAAAAAAGATATCTGAAATGTATTACAGAACATTTCTTATTTCCTTAGGAGATAGTGTATTTCTGTCTTGACCTCACCTGTTAAAATGGCGGCTTCACAAAGTTTAACGGGGCGTGGTTTACAATCCGCCCAGCCAATCAGAAATGGGAACCTTTTTCTCCCACGAAAGTACCTGCTCTCTAGCCGGGACTGAAAAGGGTCTGGAAAGGTTCTCATTAACTAAGTTCTAGTTCCAGATGTTTTTGGTGTGAACGCAACATTTCGGAACTATACTGGGAAAAGTAGTCCGGTGTGAAAGCGCCTAATGCACATCTGCATTTTCCTCCACATCTCCGCCTCGGACATTTTCTTAAATGCTGTATGTCTTTCACTCTGTTTCTATTGTTATAATAGTGTGTGTGTGTGTGTGTGTGTGTGTGTGTGTGTGTGTGTGTGTGTGTGTGTGTGTGTGTGTGTGTGTGTGTGTGGTGTGTGTGTGTGTGTGTGTGTGTGTGTGTGTGTGTGTGTGTGTGTGTGTGTGTGTGTGTGTGTGTGTGTGTGTGTGTGTGTGTGGTGTGTGTGTGTGTGTGTGTGTGTGTGTGTGTGTGTGTGTGTGTGTGTGTGTGTGTGTGTGTGTGTGTGTTGTGTGTGTGTGTGTGTGTGTGTGTGTGTGTGTGTGTGTGCAGTGGCACGGCTGCTCCCTGGTGTTCGGGCTGATGGAGCACCTTCAGCAGCACCTGATCAGCGACCACAGCTCCTCTTCCTCTCAGAGCCTGAAGTGCCGCTGGAAGAAATGTGACGAGTTCTTCTGCACCCGCAGCAGCTCCAAGCAGGTACAGAACACACCGTGATCATGTCTACTTGGTACGTAGAGGAGTAGCTTTAGGTCTAACAGCTTAATTTAGAGCCGTCATTTCTCAAAAATGCTTAACTTTTTTTCAAATAAAGGGCACAATTCATATACTAACAATACCCTTATAGCTGAAAGACACTCATCCATCTCTAAATGAACCGCAAACCATTTTTAATCATTCAATAATTACATATAGCGAGATGGCAGTGCAGTTGCATTGAACTCCATGCATGACAAGTTGATAATCCCCCCCCCCCCCCCCCCCCCCCACAGCACTCCAGAAATTGTATCACTGGACTTTTAAGGTATATCTGATATGAACTAATTATGAACACATGACAATGTCACATTCTGTTAATCTGCCAAAGAAGGGAATGTTACTTGCTCACTTGAATGTGTGTAGTTTGAGGAATAAGGTGCATGAACTCTGCATTTGGTAGAATCAAATAATATACACATACTGGCTATCTCAGAATCACACCTCAGAGGTTACAATCTGTTCAGAAAGGATAGAGATAAGAATGGTGGCGGAGTTTTGATCTATGTACAAAATCATATTCCAGCTAATCTGTGATAGTGAGCACTTCTCCTTTGCCGAGATAATCCATCCCACCTCACAGGTGTGCCTTAGGCTGGCCACAATAAAAGGCCACTCTAAAATGTTCAGTTTTGCTTTATTGGGGGGGTCTGAAAACCAGTCAGTATCTGGTGTGAGGGGTAGGGGTAGGGTTAGGGTTAGGGGTTAGGGTAATGTTGTGAATCGAGTGGCCTGTGTTCGTCGTCCATTACATACACCTGCCCATACCATAACCCCACCACCACCATGGGCCACTCGATTCACAACATTACCCTAACCCTAACCCTACCCCTCACACCAGATACTGCCTGGTTTTCGGACCCCCTCAGACCCCCCCAATAAAGCAAAACTGAACGTTTCAGAGTAGCCTTTTATTGTGGCCAGCCTAAGGCACACCTGTGCAATAACCATGCTGTCTAATCAGCATTTTGATATCACCTGTGAGGTGGGATGGATTATCTCGGCAAAGGAGAAGTGCTCACTATCACACATTCTTTCAGATTTGTGAACAATATTTGAGAGAAATGGTTATTTTGTGTAAATAGAAAATGTTTTAGATCTTTGAGTTCATCTCATGAAAAATGGGAGCAAAAACAAAAGTGTTGCGTTTATATTTTTGTTCAGTGTAGTTAGATGCGCGTTCACATGAAAGGGGTGGTATCTGGAGCATTCGACCAATCACAAACATGGAGAAGCGTACTGACAGCGCAGCGTCATACTTCCTGAATGAAAAGTCAACTATAATATTTGACATATGAAGAAGTTAAACTTTAAACATCCATGACTTAAACACTTGATCCAGGATCAAAGCCACAGAGCTGCACCTGCAAGGTGAACACAGCTGGTACCAGAACAAGTGTTTGAATGCGTACATTAACAGGTTTATGATATCACTGCCCGTCTAAGACACGATCTGACTTTCATTACATTTGACTCAAGTGTTTCGTCAACTTAATGTGTTGCTTCAAAGAATCCTTCTGCATACAGTCTGTGACACTGAGTGTTGCACGGCCAGATACGACTCAGCTGACTCAGATCAGGAGATATATGATACATTATGAAGTGATATGCCGCGGACTGTACTTAATGTTACTCTGATCCGGTTACTGATGTTGTGGCAGATATTTAAGTAAGCTTTCTTAACGCTAATGTTATAATAGTCAGATTGCTCTGAAGATGGAGGTGATATTCTATTAATGTTCACGTTCACACAGTCGGTGATTTCCTGCAATGGCAGCTTTTCTGTATTTCCTTTCTCCTGTAATCTGACTTGATCGCTTTAAACTCCGCACACTGAGCTCTGATTGGTCAGCAGGCGGTGCTTTCACTGAGTTGAGCTCTTAGCCTGGAACCTAACCAGGCTATCTGTTCAGCATAAGTTACCATGGAGATCTAGCCCGCTAAGCGAAAATCCGGCTTCGTAGTTCAGGCCTCAGGAGGTTTTCTTTCTAATTTATTGAATTTGTATTGTATTTATTTTGCAGGTGTTGCAGCTCCACATGCAGAAACACGCCGAGGAGGAGACTGAAGTGGAGCCTTAAGTCCTCCCCTTTGTCCCGCCTCCCCGCCTGTTAACCTCCCATATTGGGGGGGCGCTCTCCTCTAACGACGACTCCATCCTTTATGTTCGGTGTTGGAATCCAACCATAAGACTATCTGAGGGGCTGTTCCTGCCAGCAGTTCCTGTTCCACTGACCAAATAGAAGACCCTTTTTTTATTGAAGAAACTCCAGTGTGTTGCCGGTGTGTTTAAGGGGGGGGTCGCGCTTTTATGTTGAAACAGTTTGACGACTTCTTCGTGGCATGGGCTCAGAGATGTTTTTATTGTTGTAGTGATTTGTCATGTCGAGCAACGTTTTTGATTAAAAGTTTTCACGTTTTTAGTATTTTAGTGTCCTTGAAGTGACAAGAATACCTTTTTGTTTTCAGGAAATAATTTAACGTTTTGCTTAGGGTTTACAGAAGAGGTTGAATATATATTTTGGGGGATCTGAGATTAAAGTTGGAAAGTAAGAATTCCGAGATTGCAGAATGTTTTCTCAGAATTCCGACTTTAGTCTAAAAATGTTGACTTTTTTCTCAGAATGATGGCCGTTTAATTCAGACGTTCTCAAAATTCCGACTTTAATCTAAAAATTCCGACTTTAAACAAAAACAAATCCGACTTTATTCTCAAAATTCCGATTTTAAATTAAAACAAATCTAATTGAATCGCAGAATTCTGATTTTAGTCAAATTTTTTAAACTTTTTTCTCAGAATGATGGCCGTTTAATTCAGACTTTATTTAAAAAATTCCGACTTTAAACAAAGAATGACGAATTTAATCTCAGAATTACGATTTTAAACAAAATAAATCAGACTTTATTCTCAGAATTCTCAATCCAAAAACGATTTCCCCCGTGGCTCTTCCCCTCGACCGTACGGATTTCTTTCTTTTTTATTTTTTAGTTTTGCTCGGTGATGAAAGGCGTTGAGAGACTTTGGTGCAGTGTTGTGTGATTTGGCCTGAAGTTGCCATTTGAAAAATTTGCCGTGAAAACAGAGCCAAGACGTGATGTGTGTGTGTGTGTGTGTGTGTGTTCCTACATGTTTAGGGGTGTTTAATCTTCCTAAGTGCGGACAGAGTGTTTCTCCTTTGTCTGCAGAACCCGAGTGAGTGTTCTGAGTATCGTTCTGTCTTTACGACCCAATCTTTAAAGGAATTTATTTAATATATTCGTATCATGGAGCAGGCGTGTTATTTCCCACAGTGAAGAGAGTTTTCTAATGAAGTGTGGAGGTGAAGGAAGTTTCGAGGAGGTGTTTGACGGAAAGAATTAGGATTCATCTCCCATGCCATACTCACCCTAAAACAACTTTTTTTTTTTTTTTTAAATTAACTAATTTTAACCCGTTTAAAAAAAGCCCAGCTCTTCTGGGTGTTCTCACAGCCGCCATTTTCCAAACTCGCCTCGTTTTTAATTTGATATCCGAGGGAAAGCGTGCACTTCCTCTCTGACCCGGCACGCCTGAGTTTCTTCAAGTTTTTCAGTTGTTATCAAAGTTTTGAAGAGATACTTTTTTAAGCAATGTTAATAATAATAATTAAAATGGTGCAACATCATAAAACAAATCTCCGGGTCTTTTTCTTACACACCACACTTTCTCATCAACTGTACCAGTGACGCAATAACTACACATTCATTGTATTTATTTGGTTAAAATGGTTAAAAATGCAGTACACTCATTTGACCAAAGCCTTAATAAGGAAAAAATCACAAAAAAGCAGCAGTCCAACCCTTTAGCCATACGCTTTCAAATCCATATTTTAACCTTTTAATAAAAAATCATCAGCTCCACATGTAATCGTGATAAGGGGGGTTTATGTCTTGTTTTCTGGAGCTGAGATGAACAAAAAAAAGCCTGAGTTTGTCCATCCTATGTGACCGAATGTATCCACAGAAACACGTGGGATGAAAGCAGGGTGATGTGAGTGTTTATTCACCGTCCACCAGAGAGCCGTGAATGAATACAGGAAGTATGCTACTCATTTTAAAACAGTAGAAGAAGTAGGAGTCACTGTGACAGAGAAAAGAGGTTGTGTGTGTCTGATGCCTGAGAGAGAATACTGAACAAGTCTTTTTAAATAAAATAAAGATGGCTGAAAAGGAGAGACTAATATTTGACAGGATTTAGAGAAATAAAGGTTCTGAGACCTACAGAGGCGCTATGAAGAGTGAAGCATGGTGGACATTTCTGGGGGGGGGGGTGGGGGGGGGTTCGGTCTGAAGGTGAGGATGATGAGAGCTAACGACGGCAAACTGAGGTTTGAGGTAAAGGCGGCAGGTCTGGTCCTCGTGGATCTCACCTGGAGGAGGAGGAGCCTCTTCAGGCGTACATGGTCAGCTGGAGCCACTGAGGAGGAAGAGGGGAAATACAATATGAATTCACTTATTATGAACATGTCCTCCCTTCCTGCAGCGGTGAAGCTGTACAACCATAATGGCCCGAGGTAGACCCCCCACACAGAAACTGGAATACTCCTGAAGCTCAGCGCAAGTTCAACCAGGAAGACTCATCATATTACTATGTCTATGTTACTACTCTCTCTCCTCTCAATAAGTGATCGGGGGCGTCACTCCACAGCTTAACCAATCACTTCGCTCTATTCTCACAAGCCTATCACAGCGCTCCGCTAACCCTTTTTAAATCTGTTCTCCCCCCTCTGACAGCTGTCATTTCAGGTGACTCGACGCAACCCTCCTCCACCCCCTTTCACCTCCTGTCCCTCTGAATCCAGGGTCAAGCTAAGCCACTCCCCTTCAGACATACCCCAACTATCCATTCACCACCACCAGGGTCAAGCTAAGCCCCTCCCCTTCAGACCGAACCCAACCATCCATTCACCACCACCAGGGTCAAGCTAAGCCCCTCCCCTTCAGACCGAACCCAACCATCCATTCACCACCACCAGGGTCAAGCTAAGCCCCTCCCCTTCAGACCGAACCCAACTACCCATTCACCACCACCAGGGTCAAGCTAAGCCACTCCCCTTCAGACCGAACCCAACTACCCATTCACCACCACCAGGGTCAAGCTAAGCCCCTCCCCTTCAGACCGACCCCAACTACCCATTCACCACCACCAGGGTCAAGCTAAGCCCCTCCCCTTCAGACCGACCCCAACTACCCATTCACCACCACCAGGGTCAAGCTAAGCCACTCCCCTTCAGACCGAACCCAACCATCCATTCACCACCACCAGGGTCAAGCTAAGCCACTCCCCTTCAGACCGAACCCAACTACCCATTCACCACCACCAGGGTCAAGCTAAGCCCCTCCCCTTCAGACCGACCCCAACTACCCATTCACCACCACCAGGGTCAAGCTAAGCCCCTCCCCTTCAGACCGACCCCAACTACCCATTCACCACCACCAGGGTCAAGCTAAGCCCCTCCCTTCAGACCGACCCCAACTACCCATTCACCACCACCAGGGTCAAGCTAAGCCCCTCCCCTTCAGACCGACCCCACCATCCATTCACCACCACCAGGGTCAAGCTAAGCCCCTCCCCTTCAGACCGAACCCAACTACCCATTCACCACCACCAGGGTCAAGCTAAGCCCCTCCCCTTCAGACCGACCCCAACTATCCATTCACCACCACCAGGGTCAAGCTAAGCCCCTCCCCTTCAGACCGACCCCAACCATCCATTCACCACCACCAGGGTCAAGCTAAGCCCCTCCCCTTCAGACCGACCCCAACTACCCATTCACCACCACCAGGGTCAAGCTAAGCCCCTCCCCTTCAGACCGACCCCAACTATCCATTCACCACCACCAGGGTCAAGCTAAGCCCCTCCCCTTCAGACCGACCCCAACTATCCATTCACCACCACCAGGGTCAAGCTAAGCCCCTCCCCTTCAGACCGACCCCAACTATCCATTCACCA
Source organism: Harpagifer antarcticus (assembly GCA_902827135.1). Taxonomy (NCBI): domain Eukaryota; kingdom Metazoa; phylum Chordata; class Actinopteri; order Perciformes; family Harpagiferidae; genus Harpagifer; species Harpagifer antarcticus. The sequence continues at coordinate 6,239 of CADEHL010000202.1, read as the reverse complement.
CCACCAGGGTCAAGCTAAGCCCCTCCCCTTCAGACCGACCCCAACTATCCATTCACCACCACCAGGGTCAAGCTAAGCCCCTCCCCTTCACATTAAACACATTTTCACGATTTTTGTCAACAAAATGAAGTTGATATTAAAAATAGGAACATTAATTATAAAATGTGGCTTATTAAACATTTACGTAACTACGGTTTAATAAGAAAAATAAGTGATTCAAAACAGGGTGATGTGGAAATCCTTTGAATGCATGTCATGTGAGTTTCCTAGGATTAGATTTTTACATATTGTTTAAAGTTTAAGAGTGTATAGAATTTACCTCCCTGTGGTATTGCTAATATACACGGCACATTCAAACTGTATGTACTTTGATTGTTGTAATCTGTCATTCTTATGTCCTATTTTCCATTCTATTTTCCCCAATTGATTTGAAACTGCCTGCCACTCTTCCCCTGAGTTATTCAGAGCACTCTGCAGGTGAGTGTGGAGACTTTCTCTTGGCTCAAAGGAGGCAGACTCTCCCAAAGCTCATTCCACAGATACTGCTGCAGGTCGATGCTTGATCTTGAGACACAGCTGGTATTATTCACAGTGTATCTGAGTTTGAATCTCACCTCCAGGACACTGAGTCTAATGGTACCGTCTCCGTCCTGATCGAAGGCCTGGAACGCCCCTGGAGACACAACACAACAACAAGAAAAGTGTGATCCACCTCATCCAAAAACCCTGAACAAGAAAACAACAATAGTTACAGTTACAGTAAGTTATTGATACTGCTGCAAAAATACCTTTAGTACATACTATGGCTTCCATAACTAAGTGTGTACTGTTGCAGATAGTATGCATACAATTGGGACATACTTCCTCTGTATATATTCTCCATTTAAAGAATGTGGGTCAGAGTAGCCAGAAGAGGCATGAATGTGAGACATTTGGATATCCTGGCATGCTTCATAGTGTGTTGGTGTGCATATTGGAACGCCCCCCCCCCCCTGTGTAAGTGATGGAGTTGGTGCAGCAGCGACTCACTGAACATGGCCTCGAGTCGCACCAGACAGCTGATGAAACTGTCGAAGTCGATGTTCATGTTCTCGTTGGCGTAGCGCATGGTGATGATGTCATACAGCTGGTTGTTGAGACGGAAGCCTGAGCGGGACACAAGACACATGACTGTACAGTGAAGAGAACATTAGGGGGGTGAGTTCATGTGCACACGTCAACAATCATCCCAACACAGATTACGTTTGGTTTCTAAGTGTAGCATGCAGCTAAACGTTAATTAGCTTTAAGGTTAAAAAGTCCATGACTGATATATTCACTGCTTTCATGGAGCATTTTCTAAGATGTCATGTGTCAGGTTTACGCTTAGAGATACAAATCTACTTTTTAGCAGCTTTTTCAAATCCTCAAACCATTCAGTATTTTTTTTCTAGTGGTATAATAATAGATATTGTAAATAACAACAACTCCGTTCATCAAATGTACAGAAACACCTTTAGCTATGTTGTTTATATTTTTGGATTTACTTGCTGAGGTTTTGAGAAATCTGCCTTTTTTAAAACGTGTCTTTCCAGATTCATAGTTCATCTTTCAAAGCTGTGATAAAACCAAACTTAATTTCACTTCAGTCCTGATCAGAACTTCAATATTTTTGATTTAACCCTTTAAATGTCACAGCTGTTTCTATGGAGTATTTTGAAAGTCAACCAGCATCAACATTTGAGTGATACTAATTAAACATCTACTCGTTATCCTGGATGACAAAAATGCACCCACTGCTATAAAACTGATATAATGTATTACATGGACAATTTAAAGGTCACCTATCATGCTATGTTTAGGCAGTAGCATAGGTCTCATGTCTATGAAGTGTTTTGCTCACCCATTCTAGCCATGCCTCATACCCCTCATTTCACTTCCTGTTTCAAAAGTGCTGATTTGGGTATAATGCTTTAAAGAGGAGGGGTCTGAGCTCATGCGGGACCCGGCAGCTACCGTCTAAACTAAATGCTGATTTGGGGATGAAGCTTTAAAGAGGAGGGGTCTGAGCTCATGCGGGACCCGGCAGCTACCGTCTAAACTAAATGCTGCCGTGATGAAACGCCATATCATGGATTATCAAGGATCTGAAACAGTCTGGAGCTCAAAGGCTTTCTCTCTTGCCGGTTATACCACAAGGTGAGTTCCTTTTTACTTCCTGCTTCTTCACACACATGCTCTCCAGTACAGGTTAGCTCTGAGTGTTAGCGATGCTAATGTAAACACCGACCATATTACGTCCAAAACAGTCGGGCATTGTTTCTGATAGCAACGTTTCTGATTGGGCCGTGGGTCCACATTTCAGATATTACGTCATATCGGACGGAAATCTGGATCAGCTCCGTTGTTCCCCGTTTTTAGAGATTTGGGTACAGAGGAAAAGAGAGAGGGTTTTATTTTCTGACGCTGCGTGAGTTCCCCGACACACCGGGGACTACATGTTGATGTATAGAAGACATCAGAAAGTGCATTTTGCTTGATAGGTCCCCTTTAAATGCAATTTTGTTTACAATGCTACGGGGTATTTTTTAAATATATGTATTTCCATCATCATTACATCCATCCATGCAGTGCAATCAAAGCGCACCAGAGTCAATACACAGGTATCTCTTCACCTGGGCAGAAAGTAAATCAGTGTGTTTGTGAAGTGGATGAACTGATATGATAAAGTAATGATTTGTTACCTGCATCGTTGACAGCGTTCCTCATCTCGTAACTGTTGATGCTGCCGAACTGATCGGCGTTATAGTGCTTAAAGATTCCCTGGAAGACACACAACATATAACATTTCATGTCTTTATCGTGAAATAAAAACACTATAGTTTAAACCAGCGGAGGGAGATAACTAAGTAAATGTATTGGAGTACTGATGAGACATACATATAGAGCCAAAGTCAGCTTATATATTAATAAATCACTCCAGAAGCATGCAGAACATATAGATATATAGTGGCCTGGTGAAGGTATAAAAGGCAGAGCTATTTACGGTAAACACATATATTGCACATAAGTAGTATTATCTATTTAATTGTACTTCATACTTAATGTAAAGCGTAAAATAATTAAAGTGAAGCTGCTGTTTTTAATTCCCACCTGCCACTGTTTGATTTTGTTCCACAGATGTCTGAACTCCTGCAGGTTGAGTCTTCCTGTCCCGTCCATCTGCACACCGCACGTTAAGACCAACACGTGTATTCTGTATATTTATTAAAGGTCACCTATTATGCTAAATCCACTTCTTCATGTCTCTTCTACATCAACATGTGTCCCCTCTTCTTCATGTCTCTTCTACATCAACATGTGTCCCCTCTTCTTCATGTCTCTTCTACATCAACATGTGTCCCCTCTTCTTCATGTCTCTTCTACATCAACATGTGTCCCCTCTTCTTCATGTCTCTTCTACATCAACATGTGTCCCCTCTGTGGAAAGAGACTCTGAAAGTACCATTAGCCAATCAGCAACCAGGGTAACCCCCCCCCCCCTTATCACCTGAATCTCCTCCACCATTAGGCGCATTCACACCGCAGTACTTTTCCCACAAAGGTTCATGCGAACTTAGTTCATGAGAACTCTTTAGTTCTCATGAACTAAGTACAGATCGCGTTCACACCGGAAAAAAGTCCATGGGGGAGGATTAGGCAAATGAAGCTGCTGACCGTCACTTCTTCTTCTTCTGCTTTGGGTTTACTGGCAGGCCGCAACCACTTCACGGCGTATACTGCCGCCCGGAGTCCCCCGGCCGGAAGTCCCCGGAGTTGGGGAAGGCTTCAGTAGAAGCTGCTGGGACTCCCAGCAGCTTCTACTGAAGCCTTCAGAGTAAATCGCCAGAACGCCGACACCTCCTCATCTCCACCGCTCCCATGTTTTATTTTGTGTTGCCATACGTTAGTCTCTCTGCGCTGGGCTAATGCTAATGCTAATAATGCTAATGCAAGGATAATAAAATGGCGGCTTCACAAAACTTTTTGGGAGTTTTACGGGGCGTGGTTTGCAATCCTCCCAGCCAATCAGAAATATAGCTCTTTTCTCACAAAAGAGCCGCTCGAAAGTCCCTGCTCTCTAGCAGGGACTTTCGAGCGGGTCTAGTACCGGCTCTTTTTGGTGTGAACGCGATAAAAGAGTTCTCATGAACTAAGTTCGCATGAACCTTTGTGGGAAAAGTACCGCAGTGTGAATGCGCCTATTGAGTTCTTTGTAACCAAATCTCTCTCAGAGGGGCGTGGGGAGGGGCTCCTTATTTTCATCTAAAGTAACAGACAGAGAATCAGCACTTTGGAAACAGGGCTGAAACAGAGGGGATTATGGGTAATGCTGCAAGGATCTGTTTTGGTGTTTCAGCCAAACCTTGACCCCATGCCCACGGTGCTGGTCAAGGCCTGCCTTCCCACCCTCTGCCCCATCATAACAGACATCATCAACTCCTCTCTGTCATCTGGAATAGTTCCCTCCTGCTTCAAAACCGCCTCCACCACTCCCATCCTCAAGAAGCCTGGTTTGGACCCTGAGGAGCTGAACAACTACCGACCGATCTCCAACCTTCCTTTCCTTAGCAAAACCTTGGAAAGAGCAGTCGCCGCCCAGCTTCATCAACATCTGTCCAACCCTGAGCTCTACGAACCCCTACAGTCAGCCTACAGAGCACATCACAGCACAGAGACTGCCCTCCTCAAGATCACTAATGACCTCCTTCTCGCTGCTGACTCCGGACAAATCAGTATTCTCATCCTCCTCGACCTCTCTGCTGCTTTTGACACTGTTTCTCATACAGTCCTCCTGAAATGCCTCTCTGACAACCTTGGCATCACTGGCACAGCTCTGTCATGGTTTCAGTCCTATCTCTCAACCAGGTCTCAGTTTGTTAGCATCAGCGGCTCATCCTCCCCCTCGGCCCCAGTCAACCATGGTGTCCCCCAAGGCTCCGTGCTTGGTCCCCTACTTTTCACCATTTACATGCTCCCCCTTGGCCAGATCATACGTCAATTCGGTCTCAATTTCCACTGCTACGCTGACGACACTCAGCTCTATCTCAGCACCTCACCATCCGCCCAGCTACCTCCACAGTCTTTGGTCAATTGTCTCCATGCCATAAAAACCTGGATGACAGCAAATCTACTCAAACTCAACAGTAAGAAGACTGAGCTCATGGTTGTGGCCCCCAAAGCACTGCTCCGGAAGGTTGGGGATCTCCTCCTCCACATTGACGGCTGTTCCATCTCCCCGTCTCCCGAAGTCCGTAACCTGGGTGTGATCCTTGACTCCACTCTCTCATTTCAGTCACATATCAAATCCGTCACTAAATCTGCCTTCTATCACCTCAGGAACATCTCCCGCCTACGACCATCACTCTCTGATTCCGTGGCCGAGACCCTCATTCATGCATTCGTCTCCTCCCGGTTGGATTATTGCAACGGAGTCCTGTTCGGGGTTCCCAGTAAAGCCCTGGACAGGCTCCAGTATGTGCAGAACTCGGCTGCCAGGGTGCTCACTCACACCAAGCCCTGGCAGCACATCACCCCCACCCTGATCCACCTCCACTGGCTCCCAGTCAAGCACCGTATCACCTATAAACTCCCTCCATGCCCTCGCCCCCCAATACCTGTCTGACCTTCTCCGCTACCACACTCCATCCCGGAAGCTAAGATCATCTGGACAGGATCTCCTCTCCACCCCCCGCACCAGGTTGCGGACTTTCGGTGACAGAGCCTTCAGTGTGGCATCCCCCACCCTCTGGAACTCTCTCCCCCCCCCGAAATCCGCAGCGCCCCAACCCTGGACAAATTCAAAAAAGCCCTCAAAACGCACCTTTTTACCAAGGTTTTCCCCACTGTATAGTTAGTTTAATAGCTTTATTTTTCCGCTACTTTCCCCCCCCCCCCCACCCCCTTAACCTGTCTGCCTCTTTTCCCCTACTCCCCCCCCCCCCCCCTACCCGACTTGTAAAGCGACCTTGGGTTTCCTGAAAGGCGCTATAAAAATATTATATATTATTATTATTATTATTATCTGAGACCTGGGATACATTGATGAAAAACAGTATAATTGGGGACCTTTAAAATACAAACAACCGTCTTCACATTATATCTATTCTAGAAACTAATATAATTAAAAATGTTCACTGAGAAGAAATGATTACATGTTTTCTTTTGCATGGCAACCTCCGTGTGTGTGTGTGTGTGTGTGTGTGTTGTTAGTGAGGTGA
>CADEHL010000201.1:0-52955 GCA_902827135.1 Harpagifer antarcticus | reverse complement strand
ACAGTGGTTAGTAAGAAGTTGCTTATTGACATACTGTGAGCTGTTTTATCTGGATACAAACCATGCATTGTTGCTTCACTACATATACATGACTTAACAACCAGTGTGCATAGATAAGAGTTAAGGTGTATCCATTTCAAATATTGGCACAAACATCCGGGTTCAGCACCGCTCACAGTGGGTGTGCTTTAACACATGACTGTAAATCAACATGGCTTCACTGTTTAATCTGTTCTTGTCGTTACAGCTTTGTGGATGGATTATACCACAGCTCAAATTCAACTTGGCATGTTGCTGTTAGAAAAGCTCTTCCAACAAGAAGAGGGGTGTGTGCTGGAGAGTTAGTGTGTGTGCAGCAATCTGTTTGGCAATTGATCCAAACAATATCCGTATGAACAAACATGGAATCAAAACAAACTTTGCATTTCCCACTTTGAGTTGGCATTCATCAGCTTGGATGGAAATACAAGTTCTCAAGCAGTATGAAGCACACATTAGATGCTTTAATTCCATCAATCAATGCAGCTGGCACGCCTCCACGGCTGAGTCTCTTTCTCATTAATCGTACATCTGATGTGGCATGACACTGCAAATAAATCACCTGCAGGACAACAAGCATTACAGGTGTGGTTCCTACCTGAACACATCTTACTGCGTGTTTAAATCGCCCACTAGATAAGCGAAGGTTCATTCTGGAGCTCATGATACAAACACACGAGCAGTGGACAAAGTACACAAGTCCTTAGCTTAGAAAGTTCAGAGACTGCTGCTCAGATATAATAAAACACGCCCTATAATGCTTGTGTGGTTGTCTCCCTTCCTGTTGTGTGTGTTAAAGGGTTTGTGTGCATGTAAATGGTCTGCAAACGCTAAAATCCCTGTGTTGCGTATTACGTAACAAAGTGATATACCAACGTAACACTCACGCTTCAATTGGCTAGCTCCAACACATTGTACGGGATGGCTAAGGGGCGGGACATCTCTAAGCTGGTTGACCAAACACAACAGAGCCAGCTAACCAATCAGAGCAGACTGGGCCCTGGTTTTAGACAGAGGATGAAAAGAGGTGCTGCAGCACAGACAGTATGAGAAAAATAAAGAGCTTTTTGAACATTAAAACATGGAGACATGTAGAGACACTACATACTGATATACACCTGAACATCAGCAGGAGAGGACTCTTTAAAGTAGAGACACTACATACTGATATACACCTGAACATCAGCAGGAGAGGACTCTTTAAAGTAGAGACACTACATACTGATATACACCTGAACATCAGCAGGAGAGGACTCTTTAAAGTAGAGACACTACATACTGATATACACCTGAACATCAGCAGGAGAGGACTCTTTAAAGTAGAGACACTACATACTGATATACACCTGAACATCAGCAGGAGAGGACTCTTTAAAGTAGAGACACTACATACTGATATACACCTGAACATCAGCAGGAGAGGACTCTTTAAAGTAGAGACACTACATACTGATATACACCTGAACATCAGCAGGAGAAGACTCTTTAAAGTAGAGACACTACATACTGATATACACCTGAACATCAGCAGGAGAGGACTCTTTAAAGTAGAGACACTACATACTGATATACACCTGAACATCAGCAGGAGAGGACTCTTTAAAGTAGAGACACTACATACTGATATACACCTGGACATCAGCAGGAGAGGACTCTTTAAAGTAGAGACACTACATACTGATATACACCTGAACATCAGCAGGAGAAGACTCTTTAAAGTAGAGACACTTCATACTGATATACACCTGAACATCAGCAGCAGAGGGCTCTTTAAAGTAGAGACACTACATACTGATATACACCTGAACATCAGCAGGAGAGGACTCTTTAAAGTAGAGACACTACATACTGATATACACCTGAACATCAGCAGGAGAAGACTCTTTAAAGTAGAGACACTACATACTGATATACACCTGAACATCAGCAGGAGAGGACTCTTTAAAGTAGAGACACTACATACTGATATACACCTGAACATCAGCAGGAGAAGACTCTTTAAAGTAGAGACACTACATACTGATATACACCTGAACATCAGCAGGAGAGGGCTCTTTAAAGTAGAGACACTACATACTGATATACACCTGAACATCAGCAGGAGAGGACTCTTTAAAGTAGAGACACTACATACTGATATACACCTGAACATCAGCAGGAGAGGACACTTTAAAGTAGAGACACTACATACTGATATACACCTGAACATCAGCAGGAGAGAACTCTTTAAAGTAGAGACACTACATACTGATATACACCTGAACATCAGCAGGAGAGGACTCTTTAAAGTAGAGACACTACATACTGATATACACCTGAACATCAGCAGGAGAGGACTCTTTAAAGTAGAGACACTACATACTGATATACACCTGAACATCAGCAGGAGAGGACTCTTTAAAGTAGAGACACTACACACTGATATACACCTGAACATCAGCAGGAGAGGACTCTTTAAAGTAGAGACACTACATACTGATATACACCTGAACATCAGCAGGAGAGGACTCTTTAAAGTAGAGACACTACACACTGATATACACCTGAAAAGGAAAATAATGTCCTCTTTAATAACAAATTAAATGTCAGCGATATCAATGATATCATTTAGCCGGCGCTTTTATCCAAAGCGACCCACAATAAGGGCAATCAAGAGAAGGAGGTGAACTCAGAACCGCAAGAGTCCTGCAAGTAGCTTCAAATAAGGCAGAGCATGTTAAGGGTTGCTGGTGTATTAGGTTCAAAATAAAATCAACAAAGTCTTTCCTTTTTAAAATAGATAAAGGCCAAGGTACAGATGACATTTAAAAATCTGTGTTAAAAAAAGGGAGAAAGGCAGTAGCAGCAGGTGGGATGGTGAATCTAGAGAAGGGGTTGTTGTTGTTGTTGTTGTTTTGATGTTCAAATATCAACATATATCTTTCTCCAGAATCAAAATATCCACCTTAAATAACCCTCCCTCTCTGCAGCTGCTCTTCGACCAACAGCAGAGTAATTGCTGTGTGAGCTAAATGTGATAAAAACAAACGGACTCAGCAAAAGCCTTCTAAATATAGGTTCAAGGGAGACGACAACTCACACAAGGGGTCTTTAACTTGTTGTGCAATCCCTTTATTTAGAGAGCATGTTGTCATCCAGCCTTCAGAGCCTTGATCCTCTCAGCTGTTTCTCAGCTGCAGTGACACAACTACAACATCCACATTAATCATTGTGAGCTGGTCGATTCGGGGTTATTGTCTTTGGATAGACTTGTGTCTACAGCTCCTTATAAGGACTTAAAGGGGTCCTGTACAGTAATTTCGATTTCTCAGAAGGATATGAGAAACCAGGCTTGACTCAGAGTGGTTAGTTTTAATATTTGTGAATGTAGTGGTTGCTAAAATTAGTTTATTCGGTTAACCCTCCTATTGTCTTCGTTTCCCGCCCTTACTTTGGTGTTCATGGTCAAATTGGACCGGTCCTGTTTTAGCTGCTTTTACATTAACACAAAAACCATTAATCACCACCACGTTTCATTTAACACCCTTTTAAACTGTACATGTTGTATCAGAGTACTGGTATACATGAACAACTGCAGTACATATACAAAGAACAGACACTGAACATGTGTTGCGTGTTTCAGGAGTGATCCATGTGGGGGGATGGGCACATAAGAGCGGGAAATGTGTCAAATTGTTCACCTAAGGGGGGGAACACATCTAGAGTGTGTGTGTGTGTGTGTGTGTGTGTGTGTGTGTGTGTGTGTGTGTGTGTGTGTGTGTGTGTGTGTGTGTGTGTGTGTGTGTGTGTGTGTGTGTGTGTGTGTGTGTGTGTGTGTGTGTGTTTTATCTGATCTGGATGGTTACCAATTCCTTTTCTTTATGTCGGTCATTTTTACAAAGTTGACTAAATCATCCAGAATGCAATGAAAGTGGTGATCAGCAATGTGATATGTTCAAATCTGTGAAGGATATCATGAAGCCTGAATGCAATCGAATGTAAAACAAAAAAGTTATGACTGATGAAAGTAGTAAATCGGTCAGATGTGACCCGAAGACAACAGGAGGGTTAAAGAGTCATCTTATTTCAGGTTTCTTTGGTGCATATATAAGCCTCACAGAAGAATACACATTGCCTGCTATGATTCTGCTTTTTTCTTGTGCCCAAATGAAAGTGTTGCAGATGCATAATATGTATCTTTGAACTTTTAACTCATCCGTCTATTTTTTGGGAGAAGCACAGGTCGTAATTCGTCACCTGCATGTCTTAAGTATATTAAACGTTGGACTGTTGGACCAGCCTTTTCCCTGTACAGTAGCTGTTGCGCAAACAACAGTTCTTCAGAACTCTGTATTTACAGTTAAAAGTCGACAGATTGATCTTATCTTTTAATCTGCTGGTGAGCCGTTTAAAAAGAAACCGATCCTGCAGGTGTGGACTCTTACTCAGGAATAATACATGATTCCCCAATTAGAATATACGGTAAGATTAGGTAATAGGTAACTTGTTTTCATTTCAAATATTGGCACCGATTTGTTGCAACCTACGCAGAAAAAACTCCCAGAACTGTTGCCAATCAGATATGAGGAAATGTGCAGGTGGATTTTGAACTGTGGTGTGAAAGGGATGTAAAATGTACGAGGGTGGGGAAACACGTGAAGTAAAAAAGCTTTGGGAAACACGTGAAGTAAAAAAGCTTTGGTAAGTTTGGATTTTTCAAGTTTTAAAACAGTTTAAAGGAAGTGAGCGTGACACTGTTTTCAGAGAATGAGCAATGGAGACACAAAGATGCTTTTTATAGCCTTTCACAATCACACCTTAACTCCTTTATCCTTCCCTTCCTTTGTCTCTCATTCAGTTGATTTACAGGAAGGGACACACCTCTGATAACAACGCCCTGACGCAGCAGCTGCACACATCTCAGAGGCATTTACTCAAATGTATCAGCAAACAGAAGCACAAATAGGTCAAACTATTTGATCTTGGTTGCAGTTTTCTGTTCGCTGGTTATTTTAACTGACGGCAACATTTAGGTACTTTCCACAGCACCGAAAAAAAGCCAGTGATATGGGCCAGTGAGCAGCCGGCGCTCCACCCCGATGCTTTCTGCAGCGCTCAACCATCTCTGCACCAGTCCAATAAACTCACAGCTAAATACTGACATGTTTCTACTTTTAATTGAGATATTGTGGAATTTAAATATGCAAGTTGCATTTATGGATCTGATAACCTATATATGTATTGTCATGGTGAAGCGTGAGTTTCCAAACTCAGAGGGATGTTCAGTGAGGCGGCAGATGGTGAAAAGGACCTCCTGCAGCTCCATCAGTCAGTTACTAATGGCGCATTTCCACTACAGGGCCTCGCTCGGTATGGCTAGGCCTCGTTAGGCCTTGTTAGGACTGGCTCACTTTATGCTGCGTTTCCATTACAGTTTAGTAGCTGGGGCAGTAACTATAGTAACGCAGTGTAGGCGGAGCCGTGACGTCATCTTCAATGAGAACCACAGGAAAACAACATGAGCTGTTAGCACTCAGAGCTCACAGCTCCTCATATCTGTTCAGAAACTAGACAGAAGTTAAACAAGTACAAACCACAGACTGCCTGTGTCATGGAGAATACAGTCGCTGGTTTATTTATGTCTGTAGGCCGTTGTTGTGAGTGTGGACGGTCGGAGCATATATAACGTTAGCTTAGCCAAGCTCCATTCAGAAAACACGCATTTTAAAAGGGTTTTTTCGCCTGCCGTCTGTCTGCAGACTTGTAGCCCCCTTGCCAGCGATTCTCTCTCTAGTTTAGCATACTCAGCCCGACTCAGCCCGGTTGTTGGCCCGAAAAGAACCTCGATTTTATCGGGCCAGAAAAACTGTGAAATAGTACCCGCTAGCCGGAACTACGCCAAGTGGAAAAGCAACCAAAAACTGTCCGGGCACCGCACGCTTAAAGCGAGCTCCGCGCTGTAGTGGAAATGCGCCATAAAAGTGCTGTTTAACCAGGAGGTCGTTTAGAACAGTGGTCCCCAAACCCTGGTTCGCGACCCGGTAGCGGTCCGTGGGTCATTTGGTAGCGGGCCGCACAGATAGATTGAATACAAAAATATGTTATTGATAATTATTCTGAAAGACCACATACATCCATCTGTGTCTCTTGAGACATGTCATAGGTCAAGACGCTCGTCTCCGTCACGTGACACTTCTCTCTGCTGAGCTCCGTGGGTTTGTTGGCCTATGTTTGTCCGTCGGACACCGATACTCATTTCAAGAAGATATTTTGATCGTGATATTTTAGCAGCGGAGCTCATAACATGTAGACCAAAGCCTGATGTTTACCGAAGACAGGAAATATATGTTCCGGCTGTGATTGGGTGTTTGCGTCACTTCACAACATGTAACCGGTCCACGGCACCGCTGGTTAAGACGATGCGAGGGGGTTTTCAAATAACCGTTTCTGAAGCAGTGTCTAACGCACCGCCACCTCTGACAGGTCCAGGATAAATGCAGAGTACAATTTTCACTGCGATGTGTACATGTCTAAAGATAAGAAGTTGATTAAAAACATTATTGGATTTACTAAACTGTGACCTCAAGAGGTTCAAAGGTTTAGAGATCAGATGACATTTAACATTTTAAATACAGAGCTCTCCAATTGGTTTCTTATATCTTATCTCCTTTTGAAAGACGATGACGTGGTGAAGCATAAGACAGGGATAGATCAATATGTTGTACCAAACAATGGGCCATTATTTACTGAGAAGACGACATGGTTTTCTCTCTCTGACAATAAGATAGTTGTTTGTTGTTGGTAAGACTGTTGAGTTGACGGAGCAAAAATAAACGTCAGCAGTGACGCAAGTGTTGAACCGGACCTGTGGGGGTTAGGGGAACTCAGACCTCAAGGCAAAACTGCTTCAGTATAGTCGGACTAATACTGTAAAACAAAAACGGCTGTAAAAGTTCTAAGAACGGAGAATTTGTTTTAATTATGTTTGAGGATCATTAAAAAATGATAATGTTATAGAGGCCATTCGCTCAACCTCGGAGGATGCTGCAATTTATCGAGTGGTGCAGGAATGAGTCCTAAAACCTGGAAACGAGTCAGCATTTTGACACTCCTGTTCCCTCGTCTCAAAGTCAACGTGTTTTTGGTTTGATGCCAGAAATGTGATCTTTGGTTAACACAAGATCATTTTACACGTCAATAAATATCCCACGTCTATGTCTCTCAAACAGCAGATAGGTATCACAGGAATCAAAACGAGACTTTAGCGAGCCAAATATTAGCCGCTTTTAGCTTAGCGGTGGTGACATGAAGTCCTGTGACCGTGGTGTAACTTGTTGTTGGCCTAACATTAGCTTTATACTTCTGGCGATTGCATTTCCATTTGCAACAGAGCCTATTTTCAGCAATATTCCAAAATCTAAAATAATCCCACTGGATTTAGTCGAGGGAGTCTTTGCGATGCTAACTTCTGGGTCAGCCTATCTCACTGCAGCACTCTATTAAACAGGTATGTAAATAAAACCATGTGATACACATTTATATGTTCGTGTTGTTTACACGGAAAGGTGAAGTTAATCCTGGAGGGTAAACGGTGCCTATAGGAGAGACCGGCTGATTTATGTGACAAGCACATGGGAATAACATGTCTCTGTGAGCTGCAGTCAGCTGACTTTGTTTATCTCCTAGTGCTGGCTTGCTTCCAGAGAAATGTGTGGGAATATTATCAACTGGGGTTCTGTGGGACTGTGGCTGTTGGCTCACGTTGCATGGGAGTTACCACACACACACACACACACACACACACACACACACACACACACACACACACACACACACACACACACACACACAACACACACACACACACACAACACACACACACACACACACACACACACACACACACACACACACACACACACACACACACACACACACACACACACACACACACACACACACACACACACACACACACACAACACACACACACACACACACACCACACACACACACACACACACACACACACACACCACACACACACACACACACACACACACACACACCCACACACACACACACACACACACACACACACACACACACACACCTTCCTGTTTACCCCAAACAAAAGAGGAAAACTGGAATGACCAAACCATTGTCGAGAGCAGGTTGGATCTTGACTACAGACGCTAACGGCAGTTGCAGGCAGCTGTTGGTTGGCTTTCAATTGTCTTTTTCAGGGCAGCACTTCAAAGTCTACCTTTCTATTCAAATCAGGGACAAAGGCCAAGGCTGAACAGCTCTAATGAGTCGCAGCTGGAGAAAAAGCTCTCGATATTCCTGTTGAACCAACCAGGCCTCGAATAGCCTCCGAATAAACACACAACCCTATTTTATTATAACTTTGAAATCCACACGGAGTCATACACACCCTAATTTAAGAACTCAATGAACTTTGTGCCAACGCCTGCCTGTGTCATAATCTTCATTACTCCACAACCTCATTAACTCGGTAAAAACTTGTTTAATTAGTGTTTGCAAGCAATAGTATCTAACCAACTAAATGAAATGTTTTAAAGGAGCAGCTTTTATGTGGGCGCTGATGAGGAGAGATGTCAGAAATACATGATGTTGTTGTGACCTGAGGCCATGACAGGGAAATTACTGAAAATATGATACCATAGAAAATAAGATACGTTCTGTAAACAAATTATATGGATCATATTTACATTTTGGCAGCCTGGAGCGCAGGCCTTATGCTTGAGATACGATTTGGATGCAGTCAAAAAGGTTCCATCAAGCGTCGATGTGCATATACCAGGCTGAGAAAAACATAAAGAAAGAGGCAAAAATAGGACTGATTTGCATTATTTCATGTGCAAGAAAATAGGTGCATTTGCATCATTTTGGTACCAGATTCCTTGGTTTCTTAGCATATGCAGGGTTGTTTTAATATATGTCCTATGGCTTTTGTAAAAGAGGACATATTCCTCTGGAGAGATCACAGGGATTGTAGCCTTTGCAGACCATTTACATGCACACAAAAGCTATATAACTCACTACAGGAAAGGGAAACCCCCCCAAATGCTTCTTTCTTATAGCCCTCACACTTTGATCAGGTAACATAGGCCCTTTCACACCGGAGTACTTTTCCCAGGAATAGTTCCTGGAATTTTGCGTTCACACCAAAAATATCTGGAACTAGAACTTTTTTTGCTAACCTTTTCACCCCTTTGCAGGGACTACAAAGGGGTGAAAAAGGTTCCAATTTCTGATTGGCTGGGCGAATTGCAAACCACGCCCCGTAAAACTCGGAAAAGTTTTGTGAAGCTGCCATTGTATTTGCTGGCATTAGCATTATTAGCATTAGCCCCGCGCACCAACGGAGAGAGACTAACTTACGGCAACACAAAATAAAACATGGGAGCGGTGGAGAAGAGGAGGTGTCGGCGTTCTGGCGATTTACTCGGAAGGCTTCAGTAGAAGCAGCTGGGAGTCCCAGCAGCTTCTACTGAAGCCAGTCCCCAACTCCGGAGACTTCCGGCCGGGGACTTCGGGTGGCAGTATACGCCGTGAAGTTCTTTGCGTCCTGCCAGTAAACCCATAGCAGAAGAAGTGACGTCAGCGGCTTCATTTGCCTAATCTTCCCTCAGGGACTTATTCCGGTGTGAACGCGTTCATGGGAACTAAGTACGGAAAAGTACTTTTCCCCCCAAACTAGGCCGATGGGGGGGGGGGGGGGGAAGATTTGGTTTCACACCAAAAAGGATCTGGAACTAGACCTTAATTCGCGCAAAAGTGGTAGAGTGATGAAGAGGTGTCGGCGCTTCTGGCGAATTACTCTGAAGACGCGACCCAGCAGCTTCTACTGAACAGCGTGTAAATTGACAATAAAGCTGATATTTTGTACAGTGCTTTTGGTTCTCTCTTTTATTTAGTACTGTCAAGACAGGCAAAATTACAATAGTGAAATAACAATAACGGCATCACGCTGTCCCAGGTGTGTCACATGTATAGTAAATAGGCTCAGCAGCAGACACACCTTAGTGCACAGATAAATAGCAGATATACCACTTAGGGACTTATTCCGGGGAGAACGCGATCTACTAGGAAAGTTCGAGGGACTAAAGAGTTCGGGGGGAACAAGCACCGGGGACAAGCACCGGCTACTTGGTGTGAAAGTGGCTAAAGCTATAACACCCCCTGCTGTGAAATACAAATTATGTGCAATATGCCGTTAATAACTGTGCAATATATACGTAGGCTGCTATATCTTCAGAACTGTTAAAGGATGTGTATTTTGTAAATTGTGTGATTTTTTGAATTATTTGTATGCATGCTTCTTAGGTCACATTAAGCTGTCTTTGGCTCTGCTGCAACACATGTACAGTTCCCCTCTGTGGGACGAATAAAGGTATTCTAATTGTTTAACCTTGTAAATAAGAGGCAGTGGCAAAACAAGAGCATAATCAAGAGAAATAGGCTGAATAAGTTCTGTGTGAAGATGAAACGGGGCAATGACAGAGGGAGACGTGCGTTTACAGGTTTATGACTTTGCCTGAGACAAGCCTGCTCTTGTGAGTTGGCCTTTGAAAGCATCACTGAGTAAATTTACTTTAGGAGGAAGCAAACAAAGTCAGCTGATGAGCGGAGTCAAAAAGCAACAGGGAGAGCAAACAGCTGCTTTACTGCATGACCTAGTCAAGAGACACTGTAAACATTGTCAAGGTTTCACAGTTTATAGGTGGACTCAGAGGCATGTGGTCAGCGTGAGGATGGTCCAAAGTGTCTGCTGACCTACGCTGGGAAAGCATTGCAGAAGAGGGAAGTAACTCTTACTTAAGTACAACTTTGAGGTACTTGTACTTTACTTGAGTATCTCCATTTGATGCTACTTTGTATTTATATTCCACTACAGTTCAGAGGTACATGGTGTACTTTTCCTCCACTATATGTATTTAATCCCTTTAGTTACTTTGCAGATCTGGATGAATGATGTGAAATCTAATCAAGTGTTAAATCAGACTTTAGTTCCACCTGGAGTAAATCCACCAGCTACCCTGCAGTCTACAAAGCCATTCAAACTAGCTGCACCTTCACCAGCTTTGAGAACACTTACATGATCAATCATTATAAAACATATCATAGATATTATTCTGAAATGGACCAATCTGCACAACGACTACTTTCACTGTCTTTCACTATATTTTGATGAGAATACTTTTCTACTTTTACTTGGGTTACATTTTGAATACAGGACTTTTACTGAAACAGAGTATTCCTACACTCTGGTACTTCTACTTTTACTCAAGGACAAGATCTTCGTACTTCTACTTTTACTCAAGTACCAGATCTGAGTACTTCTACTTTTACTCAAGGACAAGATCTTCGTACTTCTACTTTTACTCAAGTACCAGATCTGAGTACTTCTACTTTTACTCAAGTACAAGATCTGAGTACTTCTACTTTTACTCAAGTACAAGATCTGAGTACTTCTACTTTACTCAAGTACAAGATCTGAGTACTTCTACTTTTACTCAAGTACAAGATCTCAGTACTTCTACTTTACTCAAGTACAAGATCCGAGTACTTCTACTTTTACTCAAGTACAAGATCTCAGTACTTCTACTTTTACTCAAGTATAAGATCTGAGTACTTCTCCCACTTCTGGAGCATAGGGAGTTAAGGTCAGAAAACAAGAAATGGCCAAATATGGGAAGTATTGTTTTTTTCTTCACACACATGATTTTTCTGGGACATCACCCAAAACCAGCGGAAAGAAAAGAGGCCGCAACATTCTTTGGTCATGAGGTCATCCATTTCCTGTAAACTGCGTGTGTAATGTGCGATTTGGCCGGATGCCCCAAAGATAACCTGATATGCTGAAGGAGAGAAGGGGGTGGGAAAGTCTGCACAAAGCTCAAGGCCACATTGTGGATCACACAGATCCAACTGGACAGCAGCCGAAGATTGAGGAATTTTAATCACTGTAATCTTGGTTTATTCCACATGGACATGAGTCATTTTAAATCAGACGACGGTGACACATGAGCTGTGCTTTAAAGTGGTACAGTACCAAACAAACATACAGTCACTGTGCTTTAAAGATGGCTGCTACTTTTTCAGGGAAACTATGTTGAGCTTGACGATAGATTCCAGTATAAAAACGTTTCTTCTCTCCACTGTTCGTCTATAGAAATTGGCGTGCGATAATGCTCACATACAAGCACGCAGAGATGGCAACAGTACACACATCCTTTACTCAAGTCAAAGTAAAGAGGCTTTGAAATGTACTTCAGTAA
The DNA here is from genome assembly GCA_902827135.1 of Harpagifer antarcticus. NCBI lineage: Eukaryota > Metazoa > Chordata > Actinopteri > Perciformes > Harpagiferidae > Harpagifer > Harpagifer antarcticus. Next base: position 40,629 of record CADEHL010000201.1, on the reverse strand, counting down.
AAAGTACCCATAACTAGCAGCTGCTTTAAAGAGTACCTGACCTCCCTTTATATTAATAGAACAATAATGTCATTGTTAGCTAATGAATGTTTCCATGCTGAACAACGGCAACATGACAACGTTTCCATTGGTCCCTCTTCTTTAGAGAAGACCAGGAAATGATGGATACACGGATCGTGTTCAAATCAATAGGCACACAACGACTCTAAAGAATAATGATCACGCCATCAAACACACATTCAGACTAAAGGAACCAGCTGTTTGGAAAATGAGAGAAGTAGAAAGTACAGGTATTTGAGTTCAACATGTAAGAAGTAGAAAGTACAGGTATTTGAGTTTCAACATGTAAGAAGTAGAAAGTACAGGTATTTGAGTTCAACATGTAAGAAGTAGAAAGTACAGGTATTTGAGTTCAACATGTAAGAAGTAGAAAGTACAGGTATTTGGGTTCAACATGTAAGAAGTAGAAAGTACAGGTATTTGAGTTCAACATGTGAGAAGTAGAGAGTACAGGTATTTGAGTTCAACATGTAAGAAGTAGAAAGTACAGGTATTTGGGTTCAACATGTGAGAAGTAGAAAGTACAGGTATTTGAGTTCAACATGTAAGAAGTAGAAAGTACAGGTATTTGAGTTCAACATGTAAGAAGTAGAAAGTACAGGTATTTGAGTTCAACATGTAAGAAGTAGAAAGTACAGGTATTTGGGTTCAACATGTAAGAAGTAGAAAGTACAGGTATTTGAGTTCAACATGTAAGAAGTAGAAAGTACAGGTATTTGAGTTCAACATGTAAGAAGTAGAAAGTACAGGTATTTGAGTTCAACATGTAAGAAGTAGAAAGTACAGGTATTTGAGTTCAACATGTAAGAAGTAGAAAGTACAGGTATTTGAGTTCAACATGTAAGAAGTAAAAAGTACAGGTATTTGTGTTCAACATGTAAGAAGTAGAAAGTACAGGTATTTGAGTTCAACATGTAAGAAGTAGAAAGTACAGGTATTTGGGTTCAACATGTAAGAAGTAGAAAGTACAGGTATTTGAGTTCAACATGTGAGAAGTAGAGAGTACAGGTATTTGAGTTCAACATGTAAGAAGTAGAAAGTACAGGTATTTGGGTTCAACATGTGAGAAGTAAAAAGTACAGGTATTTGTGTTCAACATGTAAGAAGTAGAAAGTACAAGTATTTGGGTTCAACATGTAAGAAGTAGAAAGTACAGGTATTTGGGTTCAACATGTAAGAAGTAGAAAGTACAGGTATTTGAGTTCAACATGTAATAAGTAGAAAGTACAGGTATTTGGGTTCAACATGTAAGAAGTAGAAAGTACAGGTATTTGTGTTCAACATGTAAGAAGTAGAAAGTACAGGTATTTGAGTTCAACATGTAAGAAGTCAAAGGAAAAAAAAAAAGTAGTGGCGTAAAGTACTGATACCAGAAACATGTAGAGTAACGAAGTCTATGTACTCCACTCTTTCCCACCTCTGCTGGCACGTCAATTGGTTTTCACACGTTACAGTTTCTGCTCGTTGCTCATGTGGTGAACCACTTTCGTTACGCTCCATCACTGATCATGGAGTTTAATCTTTTTCCGTTGTATCTGCAGTTTCTGTATTTTATGCGATTCCGATGTTTTGTAACTTGTTTGTTTATTGGTATGCGAGCACAGCATTTTCGATGACTTTATGGATGAATAAACGCAACCTTTAAGCTTCAGTTATGTTATAGTGTGCTAGCATGCTCCAGAGTCATGCACTTGGAATGAGACTAGAGCAGGAGATTAGGCCACTTGCAATTAAAAAGTATGTACTGAATGTATGACGGTGAAAGGGTGAAGTACAGGTCATAGTCTAAAGACATTTTACAATTTTAACATAAAACACAACGTCCTCAAAAGTCGGGATCCGTTGACAAAAAACCCACCCAACATGCATTTGACATAATGTGCAGTTTTTGTGCCAGATTCCACTTTTAATCGACATTTTCGGAGGCTTATATTCTGAAGGATCCCACTCAGAAGTATTGTTATTGCCTGTTGCAGTAAATACGCCACATGTTTCCGATCAGAACCTCTGTGCCCGATGAAGAAATGAAAGCAAAACTATTCAAATCAATTTTTAAGTTGACAGGTGCCGAGTACGTCTTATTAAAAAGGGTGTAATATCCCTTTAATAACACCACTCTTGTCGGGAAACCCAAAGACTGAAACGTATGTGGGTGTGTAGAAGCTGTTTCTTTAAGAGCGTGGGTGAGAGAAGAATGTGAGCAGACATTTTCTAAACACATGCACGTATTTCCCGCATCCACACTTTCAGGCCCTCTAATTAAGTCAGGTGTGTGTGTGTGTGTGTGCGTGTGCGTGTGTGTGTGGGAGGTTAAAGTTGGCCAGTAACACGGAAAACACTGTGGGATTTTTTTGTAGGTGAAGCAGGGACATTTTATCTTTCTGTGGGGGCTGACAAAGCTCACAGTCTAACAGGAAGTATGTCAGAAAAACAATTTTTGTATGTGACCTGAAGCCATAACAGGGAAATGACTGAAAATATGATACCATAGAAAAATAAGATACATTCGGTAAGCAAATTATATGGATGGTATTTACATATTGGCCGCCTGGAGCGCAGGCCTTATATGTTCGAGACTGGATTTGGATGCAGACTCCGATGCCACACAATGAATAAAAACAGCATATACCAGAATTAGAAAACGTGCTTTAAGAAGATGGCAAGAAAAGTATTGCTTTTGCATTATTTTGATTGCATGTTTCTTAACAGATCTTCCTCTTTACACTCCTATCACTTCTATAGTCCTTTAATACAGACGCAGTAGCAAACCGTAGATTTGGAGAAAACTAACTATTAACAGTGGGGAGGAATGCAAACTGAAACACAACACTGCTCCTGCTCCCTTTATGTAAGCTGTGGAGCCCCTTCAGGGTCCGGTGGAGGGCTCTCAGCATTCCTGCACGCTAAGCTCTTGTTTTCCTGGACTCACTGGACGTTAGTGCAGCCTGGAAACACCTCGGATCACTGAGCTCGTGCCTGTGTGCCCATGGGACACACACACCTGAGGCTAGTCATTACACCTGCAGGACAAGGGACAGAAAAGCTCTGGGCGGGTTTCAGGCAAATAGTGAAGATATCTGCATCAAACTGCATGTCAGATATGCTTCTTTTTCTGTTTGAAACCATATTAGAGTGAATGTTATTGGGATTTGAACTGCTGGTCAAACAAATAAATGGAATAGTAGTTCACAAAAGTGTGTTGGTACCACTTTACAATAAGACTACCCTTATAAAGGATTCATAAAGGGTTTATAATTAGCAGCACAGATACATGTGGGCTCACTATTTGGCAAGATGACTAAGCCATATAGTGGCTACCTAGCGAGAATCAACTCGGTGAGCAACAGATACCAAGGATGCTGGCTGATGAAGAAGACGAAGTAAGCTAGGTAGCCAATATAAGACTTAGCAGCACAGATACATGTGGGCTCACTATTTGGCAAGCAACCGGTCACAGTTGCCCTGTTTATCTCATGTGATCGGGGATCGGAGCCGATCACCTGATTTTCAAAAGATCGGAAGAAAACAAATCTGGGATTATTTATTTTTTATAAAATATTTGTATTATTGTATTTAATGTTACAGAACAAAAATGACCATGTTCACGTCTTAAAGTCATCCTGAGGCCTTAGTTTAAAATTACACAACATCATGTATGTGTTGCTTCTTTTGGGCTTGTTTTCAGACCTGGTTGCTTATTCCTCTCAAAGCAACAGAGTGGGCGCAGTGTCTAATAGTAGCAGTAAGCTAACGAGAGGCTACGTTCAGCTGTTGACTCGGGAGTCGGGACAGAGCACATGTCAGGAGTTTGGAAGTATTATAACATTGAAAGCGAAGGCAGTGTAACAGCCAGATGCAATGTTTGCAAGGTGGAGGTTCCGCGTGGTGGAAAGAACAGAGCTACGTTCAACATCTAACACGCCACCTGAGAAACCAACACGACGAGTACACAGCGGCCACTCGGGTAACGGCACTGAAACAACCGACACTTTCAGAGACTTTTAAAAGGAAAGAGAAACTGCCCCAGAACAGGCCAAAAAAATAGCAGCCAAGATAGCTGAATTCATCGCGTTGGATGACCAGCCGTTATCTGTTAACCTTTTTTCTCTCTTAATGCATTGCATAAAGATCGGGAAAAATCGGTATCGGCAGATTGTCAAAATCAAATGATCGGAAGCAAAAAAAGGTGACCGGGACATCCCTATTAATGATTTATAAAGTGTTCACAACCTAATTAATAAATGTATTACAAACTATTCGTAAACCCTTTATAAGGGTACTCTTATTGTAAAGAGTGTGTTTACTGTACATTTCTGCATCTGCTTTTCATCAAACGCCCATAATATCCCACCTCCAACATGATTTATATTAAATTGCTTATTCAAACACATTTTCGTAAACTAATTCTACCAGTCACAGAAATACAGATGGATGGATTTCCCAGCCTCAAGCATTGAAAGTTATCTGTAATACTATCTTTCTGCAGTTCGACAAATCTGCCTTACGTAAACGCACCCGGTCATTAAGGCTGTTCTGTGCACAATAAACAAATGCGGGGTGGAAAACAGGCAAATCTTTGTAAACAGATATCTCAGCATGTGAATACACAGAAAGAGGTTTGGAGACATGAGCTCTCCTTGACCTTGTCTGCCTGTCCTCGATCACGTGCCGTCTTCGGACACTCTGCTTTATTATTAATCAACGTTTGTTTCTCCATGTTGTCATACGGGACGGTTCTCAGAGGAACGCTCCTTCCCGTCTGTCTCACGCCTCTCAGGTTTCAGAGCCAGAACCTGATATAGTTTCAGTTGACACGCATTTTCTCAAGACATACGGTCCGACCCGGATGTTTTGGTTGGATCACACAGTGAGTGCATGTGGGGCGTGATTTCAGCTGTTTCAGTTCAATCACTATAAAGTCCTTTCACTGTCCCGTTAGTGGTTGGACTTCTGATTGGTCATCGCAAATATTTGATCTTTACTTTTCTGCTTTTCTTATCCATTTTATAGCATCTTGTTATTGTACCGGTTCTCCCTTGGATTGTTGTGTGAACAAAACCATGATACTGCCCTATTGATGTATTACATGTCTGATATATGTAATATGTAATGTAAAGCGCTTTGAGCACTTCGAAAACCACTTGTTAGCAAACACTGTTTTTAAGACACGTAAAGGTCATTTCACAAGTCGGGTAAATAATGACATTGTTGTCGTAGAACAAAAGGTAAAATAACATTTTAAACTTGTATATTAACAACAGGCCTTTTTTTAGGCATCTAACCAAAACCGATACAAATAAATTGTTGACTTCGAGACATGTGAACTCATTACCAGTTTAATGACTCATTCCTCCACCATTTCATTACCCCAAAAGTCTGCTTATTTTCAATATAAGATGTCTTGTCCAAATCTACAAAGCTACGACCCAAGGTTTAATTGACAGGAATTCCTTCTGGATTCTTTCCCAGCTCATAAAACCGAATGCTCATCAAAGTAAAAGCACGTTGAACTGCATTTAAAGTGGTGTGATAGTTCAGAGAAGCATAACACGCAGCACATTCGAGATGAAAACACACCCAGCAGTTTGTTTCTCAGAGGTCAGATAACCTATCACAGATTTATCAGAGCAATCAGCTTTCAGTCGGCAGCAACAGAGGGCACAGGACAAACTGCACTATAACAGCTTGAGAGCGATCAAAACATGAAATATACACGTTATTTCTGAACAACTGTGGCAGGAATTGATTTCTAAGCAACACGAGACAAATCGAATAGTCCATGAAATGTTAAAACGAGGTTGTGTGTTTGGCTGTTCTATTTAAAGGCTGTCATTACCTAGAAGCCCGCAGTTGGGTGTCAAGTTGCTGAATACATCCGGTGGTCGAACACTTGTCGCTGCTCATAACACTTTAAAATAGCCGAGCTGAATGACATCAGATTCTACTGAAGTGTGATTTTTCTGTGTCCTTGATCTTTGTGTGTGTGTGTGTGTGTGTGTGTGTGTGTGTGTGTGTGTGTGTGTGTGTGTGTGTGTGTGTGTGTGTGTGTGTGTGTGTGTATCAGGTTGTTTACTCAACTCACGTGCAGCCATGTATGGAAGGATCAGACGTGCACTTTAACCACGAAATATTCATCCAATTACCTGTGTGTGTGTGACGTCCTCATAACCAAAAGACAGAATTAAGATAACTCCCAAAAACAACAATTGTTTCTGCATCACTGACGGGATTGTTCAAAGTTAAATATAATAGACTTACCTTTCTATTTAGCGGTGTGAAGCTGAACTTCTTGGTTATGTTCAAGCAACAAACGATCAAGGTCTTAGTTGAAATAAGCATGCAACGTTAATAATATCTTACATACATTGTGACGAACTTAAGGAAGTTATGCTCTATACCTTAAAGGTGGGGTAGGTCATTTTGGAGAAACCAGCTTGAGTGTGCTAGAATTTGAAAATACACAGCGGGAAGAAATCTGCCACTTCCTCACAGAGCCCCTCTTCCAACACACACGAACACGCACATGACCAATGAGGGCACGAGATAGGTTTGTGCACAGATGGAAGGCTGACAGGCAGGTAGGATTTGCTCATGTCATAATTACAGCAACCACTAGAGGTCGCCACTTAACGACGAATGGCAATATAGTTCGTAACATACTTCTTGCAAAAGACGACTCGTACGACGTTTTCTTGACTTCTGACATGGTTCTAGTGGGAACATTAGCTACAACATTCCCAAGAAACAAGTTGAAAAATATCACGCCATGTTTATTGGCAGTCGCTAAGACAATGTTCACATGCGACGGTGATAGTCAATATGTTGGCTTGAAGTTCCAGCTCCTTATTTTGCAAGGAGATGAGAAAGTTTAAACCACTCGCATTAAATATGGAGCTGGAGTCTGTTCCGTTTGTTTACAGTCTTTATGCTAAGCTGAGTGATCACTAACTCCAGCTCAGTCCAAAGGGGACCATATTGTATATACATCTCAATAACACATTAACTGTCTAAGAGTAGAAATGGCCACTAGCATGTCAACCTGGTGACAAGACGACTCCACAAAATCACCGCGCCAGACCAAATCATAGTCTCTCTTAACCCATCAAATAACACAAGTTTTTGTTTTTATACTTGTGCTTTTGTAAAGATGGCTCACATTAAGTTGTGAGGTTTAGAGGTGTTGGTGCTTTCCAACGGTGGACAGAGCTAAGCTAACTGTTCCAACGTTTATTTTCCTTACGCTAAGCTAGCCGCCTCCTGACTTCAGCTTCATATTAACGTCATGACAGTGATTCTTATCCGACCCTCAACATGAAAGCAAACACCCATAAGGCGCTTTCACACTGAAGTACTTTTCCCGTTTAGTTCCGATAGTTCCTGGGATTTTGCGTTCACACCAAAAAGAGAACTTAGTTCATGAGAACATTCTCCCCCTTTTCAGTCCCTGCTAGAGAGCAGGTACTTTTCTGGGGAGAGAAAAGCTCCAATTTCCGATTGGCTCGGCAAATTGCAAACCACGCCCCGTAAAACTCTGAAACGTTTTGTGAAGCCACCATTGTATTTGCTAGCATTAGCATTATTAGCATTAGCATTAGCCCCGCGCACCAATGGAGAGAGACTAACTTATGGCAACACAAAAAAAAACATGGAAGCGGTGGAGTGATGAGGAGGTGTCGGCGTTCTGGCGATTTACTTGGAACTCCGGGGACTTCCGGCCGGGGACTTCGGGTGGCAGTATACGCCGTGAAGTGGTTTGCGGCCTGCCAGTAAACCCAAAGCAGAAGAAGAAGTAGTGACGTCAGCGGCTTCATTTGCCTAATCCACCCCCAGGGAATTTATTCCGGTGTGAACGCGAACTGCTCTTTAGTTCCATGGGGGAACTAAGTGCTGGGAACTAAGTACGGCAAAGTACTTAGCCATTGTTCTTCGTAAAAATAAAAACAATGACGTATAACAGGTTATGCTACATCAATCACTCCCTGATAATAGAACATTTCCGGATTCCTCAAAAGCTTCTTCTTCTGTGTTGGAATGCAACATATTCCAGAAATCTTGACCGTAAACAAGTTTAACAAGCTGCGGCTCCTTTCCAACAAACCTGGCATCCCTCTCCGTTAGTCACAGAAGAAGATGCAACAATAGCACAAAAGACATTTCGTAAAACTAGTATTGTATCGTATCGTACAAAGCGGGTTCAAAGTAGATGCGTTAAAGCTATAAAACGGCAACACAAGTTCAAAAATCCATAAATCTTTGGGTGAAATTAGGACAAATGTTCTCTGTTTTCTGTTGACAACTCTTTTAGTTCATTGGTAGAAGTCATGTGTTCATTGGCCACATAGCTGCTCCATTAAGCTGGTAATTGGGGTTTATTCTATTTAACTGACTTCCTACTTCCTCAAACAAAGAAACGAAACTCTGGCAACATTAACTAAGTGTGTTATAAGCCATAATGTTTGATGAGCAGATTAGAACTGGATTAGTTAAACTTCAGGTCCGCAGGGTAAACACGTGTGCTATGTCTGAGTGCACTGAGCTTAATGCAAACACAGAAATGCACAAACAACAACCTGCTCCTACACAAACAGACTCCGATCAGATGACTGGCTGTAGACCGAGGCCCAGGGCAAACACGTTGCATGCACACATGTCATGCTGCAGGACATAGCACCTCGTAGCTCAGGGTGTTTTCCTTCATTAAAGGTCACCTATTGTGCAAAATCCACTTCTCCATGTCTCTTCTACATCAACATGTGTCCCCTCTTCTTCATGTCTCTTCTACATCACCATGTGTCCCCTCTTCTTCATGTCTCTTCTACATCACCATGTGTCCCCTCTTCTTCATGTCTCTTCTACATCAACATGTGTCCCCTCTTCTTCATGTCTCTTCTACATCAACATGTGTCCCCTCTTCTTCATGTCTCTTCTACATCAACATGTGTCCCCTCTTCTACATGTCTCTTCTACATCAACATGTGTCCCCTCTTCTTCATGTCTCTTCTACATCAACATGTGTCCCCTCTTCTTCATGTCTCTTCTACATCAACATGTGTCCCCTCTTCTTCATGTCTCTTCTACATCAACATGTGTCCCCTCTTCTTCATGTCTCTTCTACATCAACATGTGTCCCCTCTTCTTCATGTCTCTTCTACATCAACATGTGTCCCCTCTTCCTCATGTCTCTTCTACATCAACATGTGTCCCCTCTTCTCCATGTCTCTTCTACATCAACATGTGTCCCCTCTTCTTCATGTCTCTTCTACATCAACATGTGTCCCCTCTTCTTCATGTCTCTTCTACATCAACATGTGTCCCCTCTTCTTCATGTCTCTTCTTCATCAACATGTGTCCCCTCTTCTTCATGTCTCTTCTTCATCAACATGTGTCCCCTCTGTGGAAAGAGACTCTGGAAGTTTCAGGAACAAAGATTCTCTCTCTTTTTGATCCATTTCTATAAAAACCTGTCTGAAAATGAGCTGATCAGATTTTGGTCACTTTATGATGTCATAACGATGTTTTGTCTTGTGTAACCATTAGCCAATCAGCAACCAAGGTAACCCCCCCCCCCCCCCTCCTTATCACCTGATTCTCCTCTAGAGCACCATTGAGTTCTTTGTAACCAAATGTCTCTCAGAGGGGCGTGGGGAGGGGCTCCTTATTTTCATCTAAAGTAACAGACAGAGAATCAGCTCTTTGGAAACAGGGCTGAAACAGAGGGGATTATGGGTAATGCTGCAATGATCTGTTTGGTGTTTCAGCCAATCAGAGACAGGTTCTGTACTCAGCAGTAATAAATGAGTTAATTGAACCTGATCCATCATGGTTCTTCTCACATGATGATTACCCGAACCCCCGCTGTTATATCTCAGGAAGGTTGATCCCACGCGTCGACCTATGGATCTGATTTACAGCCCTGATAAGACTGAACATATTCCCATATCAGATTCAAGCCAACGGACTCGTGTTCAAACCACGTGTTGCCTTGGGGTCGGGCGAGTCATTTCATACTTAATGATTAATTATGCAAATATAAATGCTCCGACGGCCACATTTGATGTTTTCCCAGTAACTTCAGTTCACAGAGTAAACTGTAACTTATCGTGACATTTTGATAACTTCCTCTTGATGTCAGTACGGCGTTTGAGTGATCGTTGCAGACACTTTTTTACACGTGTGTGGAAATTAAAAGCATTATAAATCATTAACTCGCTTTCTATCAAGGTCATAAGTCAAATAATTAACTTGTAAAAATAATAGATTGCATTGTAAAACAGAGGTTAAAAAGGGACCTTGTTGATTTGATCAGTTGAATAGATTAACTTTTCAATAACTAGACATTTAGCTTTAAAGAATAAAACTGGGGGTCTTCTATAAGATTCAAACATTTCCCAAAACAACTGAACACATTTTACAAGAGGACACATTTGGTCGGGACTATTTTTGGCGGTGGATTAAAACACATTTTGTGCAAAAGTACGTTTTTTTCTGGCTCTAGGATGGTGTATGTGAGATTGGATCAAAATGAAATATGTGTGTGTTCTCAAGGTGTTGCTAAGATGCATTCATTGTTGGTTTCATTCTTATAATTGGAAAATATTGGCAATAAGTAAACAAAATATTGATTATTGATAACTTTTAATAACCACACATTAAGCAGAGGTAATATAAGTAAATATGCTGGAGTAAAGAGTACGAGTGGTGTTTTCAGGGTATAAGCAGGAGTCCTGAAGTCAAACCTTTTAAGACCCTTTCCATACATTTTAAGACCTCATCGCCATTTTGAGTTTTAACCGGTTACCTTGGCGACACACTTTACCTCACATTGACTATATACAGTATTGATTGTCCTTCCTCCTTATCTTCCAACCGTTTGGACGCAGACTTGCATTTCCCCATAACGATGTTGCTTAGCAACCGGCGTAAACGGACCTTCGCGCGCTATCAAGCAGTGAGCGTGCGACGTCCTGTTCAGATGACGTCAAACCCAACGGGATGCCATCAATAAACTACACAGAATCACACTACACACCTACGCCATGACTACATTCAGGCAGACTGTAGAATACAACCTCTTTGGACCATTGATATACTTATTGAAGACAAGCTACAAAATGTAACACCTTGGAAAATGCTGTTTAATAGCCTTCATTTTCGCTAAATTGATTTATCAACTTTTAATACTTTTTAAGACCATGGTGCGGACACCCTGGTTTTTTCTATATGTGTATTGTCTTATTGTTTATTAAGTCTAAGACAGCTGGGCACTGGAGTTTTTAGCTAATTGTAATCAGCTGTTTTTCTAGAAGAATATAGTGTGAGGGCAATACTGTGGCGCTGATTAATCATCTTGATAACATGACCCTGGTAATCAAACAGGGGGACATTGGTGCATTTGTTGGGGACTACTTCCATCAGTGGATTAATACAGAGCTTTTCTACCAGTGACATGGTGTTCATTGGATTAAATCAACATAAAATACAGTGTGTTTTCATGGTTATGAAGGATCATATTCACATATCGGACGTTGGCTGCCGGTGATACTTGTTGGTAGAATACATTCCTTGTTGGTTCGACTCTTATCTAGGATTTGATGCCATAAGAAAAATAAAGACTATCTGTTACTTGATCCTTTAAGGCTCAAAGGAACTTGAGACACTGGTTGTTGATGGTCCCATTCGCTAAACTGCTAAACCTCTTTACTGGTTTAAAGGACCTTTGATTGAATTCGACTGTAGTAGGATTAGGATGCTAAAACACTGGATTAAGCCACCGAGCCTAAAAAAAAAAAATATCACAAATATTTACGATAGAGCTCAAATCCATGTGATGAGCATGCTTGGCAGAATATGAGTGGATTATCTTTCTGAATAGTGTTTTCCGTACAACAGTGAGCAACCTTTTTCTTTGTGACTAACAACAGCTTTCTTTCTGGTTCTGTGAAGGCTGGAGCTTCTTTGGTTATCAGCTGAGCGCTTATTTTGTCTATGCTGTAATCCCCCCATCGTCATCCATGGGGGAGGATGACAGTTCCAGCCCTGACCCAAATTCACAGATAGGCCTTGAGAGACAAAACAATACCAAAAGCTTACAGAAAAGCCCCTAATTACCTTATAGGTGTGTACGTGCTCTGTTCGGCGTGCGATAGGGGATCCACTGAAAACAGTAATTTCATCTGCTTGGTAAAACATCCATCAAACCCAATAACGACAACAACTTCAGTCCTGACACGCGGTCATTCTCACGGTATCAGTTTAGGAAAACGTACTTAAACTTAAACTCCCACTGTACATTTTATATTTATGTTCAATCTAATATTGAATAATCCATTTGGATCCAGCTTACTGGTTATGAACAAGACTTCACTTCAACATATTCTTAGATAGAACACCTCAGTTATTTAGAAACAATTAACACTTATAGTTTCATGTCTTGTTACATAAGAACAGATCATATTTGTTACTGGACACGTGCTTTTCCACATGTCTATTTTGTAACTTTTGTATTCTATTTTATTTCAGAAATATTTTGGACTGTTTGTTTCTAGTGTCTTAATTTCTCTTATGGGTTAGGGTTATTGATTAACTTGTTTTTTATGCTGCTGCAACACAAACATTTCCAAAATTGGGATCAATACAGTACTAATCTATCTACACGTCACTTGTTAGACGCTTTTATCCAAAGCGACTTACATACATTCAGTACTGTGGACAATCCCCACAGGAGCAATTTGGGGTGAAGTGCCTAGGGACACAACGACATGCTGACTGCACCGGGACTTGAACTTGCTATCCCCTGATTCAAAGTTCAGCGCACTAAGTTCTATCTATCCATCCATCCATCCATCCATCTATCCATCCATCCATCCATCCATCCATCCATCTATCCATCTATCCATCCATCCATCTATCATCATCCATCCATCCATCCATCCATCCATCTCCATCCATCTATCCATCCATCCATCTATCCATCCATCTATCCATCATCTATCTATCCATCCATCCATCCATCCATCCATCCATCTATCCATCCATCCATCTATCCATCCATCCATCCATCCATCCATCTATCTATCCATCCATCCATCCATCCATCCATCTATCCATCTATCCATCCATCTATCCATCCATCCATCCATCCATCTATCCTCCATCCATCTATCCATCCATCTATCCATCCATCTATCCATCCATCCATCTATCCATCCATCCATCCTAACAGCAAGATATCCCATATGAATTTCAAGTAACGCACATCATGTTAGATATTCCTTATTTTCCATACTGTTAAATATGTATATTTACATTTCTGCGCAATGCTACCTTTTTAATTAATGCTTGCTTGGTTACTTTAAATTCTGATTTAATGCACATATTTGATGAAATGTGGCTCGGAGGGGGGGGGAACAAATGAGCGTCTACCAATCAGAGGGTCAGTGGTTCAACCGTCAACAAGTGTCCTTGGGCAAGATACTTAACCCCACATTTCATAGGATAAAAGCATTAGCTAAATGATATGTATTTTAGTGTAATATCTGACTAATAAGAATAATAGTTCATGTTTCAAACTCAAGATGTAAAGGCTTTATTGCCATATGCACAGTAGCTTCAGTGTAGTTTTGGTAAGGAAAAAGATTCTCATTGAACCTGTTCTATTCTTGTAGTCTTATTTTCTTTTAATAAATTGCATACAAGTCTTTTAAATAGCTTTTAAAGAGTTCTTTTTGATCTCTTTTTACAAGTTAATTCCTATAATCATGCACTAGTATACGCCAAAGCATATTCCTTTTTTGTGTAAACCTACTTGGTAATACATCTGATTCTGACAAGCATCAAAAAGGCTGATTTAACTGGGAGCTCCCTATCTGTAATTTAGTATTACTGGACGAGTGAGAAGCAGAAAATGAAAGTTAAAGTTCGGTGTAGTAATCTTGGATATATAACGTATTTTGGAAATTACCTAAAATCCGTTTCATGTTCAGAAGCAGCAGTTAATGTTTCGGGGGATTTATACTCTTCTCATCCAAAGATTTGATCTGTGGCTTGTAAATATAATTACCTCCAGCTATGATTACACCTGGGGAAACCATTTCTTCTCACGAAACACACATTGTGGAATCACTTGATTTAGCTGGATTGAAGCTAGCTTGTGTCCAATAAAGAAGCTTTTTACACTTGGATTAAGTCACACTTAAAAAGGGAAACTGCACTGATTTCACAAATAAAAGTGTATTTTACTTCTTTTAGGAAAATCGTTTTCCTTTTGCTTCCGAGGGAGCGGAGCAGAATTTGATAATTTTCCTTAAGTGATGTAACTTAGCTACTAAACTACTACTAGCGTAACACACCCTAACTCTAACCAAACAGTTTGTGGTTGATCTGCATTGTGGGAAATGTAGGCCAAAAAAGGACAAACAGTGTGGAATTAAATGGTAAATGAACTGTACTTATATAGCGCTTTATCCAGTCTTTACGACCCCTCAAAGCGCTTTACATACTACATGTCATTCACCCATTCACACCCATTCATACAGAGCAGTACCACTTGCTGTAGGACCTAACATTCACACACACTCACACACCGTTGGCCATGCCATCGGGAGCAACTCAGGGTTAAGTATCTTGCCCAAGGATACATCGACATGTTGACTGCACGGGCTGGGATCGAACCCACAACCTTCTGGTTGAAAGACGACCGCACTCCCTCGCAGCCACAGTCGCCCCACTTTAAAGAAAATGTAATCAAAATATTGCTTAGTAGATGTTCTTGTTTGCATTGCTGCCAGAAAGGAACAAACCTTGACGCTAAATGTGTTGTAGTCATGTGGTCTGAACACAATCCAGGCACAGTATTTTTCGGGCCTTTCTCAGGCATTTTTCAGGCTCGACCAACCAAAGAAACCCTCAATTCTATTCGCATCTTAAACTGCACTGTAACTTTTATCCATGTATCTTTTCTTTTAATGTTTATTTTATTATCTTTTCTTTTTAATGACTGATTTTAAATGCCATTGTCTTAATGTCTTTCGTTTTTTGTAAAGCACTTTGAATTGCCTTGTGTTGAAAGGTGCTATATAAATGAACTTGCCTTGCCTTCAATAAACCAATTTTTTTCGAGCCTAAAGTTGACGACCTGTGTGAAGCTAAAAAACACGAACGGAAAAAAGGGAAACTTTTCAACCCGGGTTCTGAAAACAAACCGTAGGTGTGATCAGGCCAAGTGATAAAATCATTGAATTTTCCGTGCCGCCCGTCTCTGATGCTCGTTGACATTGTTGTGGCATGTGTTATCTTTGCGGAGGACTGATCAAACAGTATGAGCTAAAAATAAGTGATTCAAATCCTTTTACATCCACATTTGATTGCGTTATGTTAACATGATCAAGTTAATCTTCTATAATATTGTTAATTTGTAAATTCAACATGTATATTTTCTACTTTATTGTTTATTTCTTGTCTTTTAATTGTTATTGTACAATGTCTTGTCTTATTATGCTGCAACACAAACATTTCCCAAATTGGGATCAATAAAGTTCTATCTTATCTTATAAGTCAAACTGCTTTGAATGAAGAAGTTGAACAAGTAATGACCAGCTGTCAGAAGGGGGAGAGAAAATTGATTTACGGGTCAGAAAAACAAATTCTGGTTTGAGACTTGACGTAAATATTGTTCCTATGCGCTAACACCTAAAACCTAACCCACACACTGTTTATGGACGATGGGAAAACCTTTAAAATGGACTTATCATGCTATAGCATAGGTCTCAGATATATATAAAGCTTTAAAAAATAAAATAAATTGATACAGAATAAATAAGGAGGGGTCTGAGCTCATGCGGGACCCGGCAGCTACGGCCTAAACTAAATGCTGCGGTGATGAAACGCCATATCATGGATTATCAAGGATCTGAAACAGTCTGGAGCTCAAAGGCTTTCTCTCTTGCCGGTTATACCACAAGGTGAGTTCATTTCTACTTCCTGCTTCTTCACACACATGCTCTCCAGTACAGGTTAGCTCTGAGTGTTAGCGATGCTAATGTAAACACCGACCATATTACGTCCAAAACAGTCGGGCATTGTTTCTGATAGCAACGTTTCTGATTGGGCCGTGGGTCCACATTTCAGATATTACGTCATATCGGACGCAAATCTGGATCATCTCCGTTGTTCCCCGTTTTTAGAGATTTGGGTACGGAGGAAAAAAGAGAGGGTTTTATTTTCTGACACTGCGTGCGTTCCCCGACACACCGGGGACACATGTTTATGTATAAAAGATATCAAAAAGTGCATTTTGCATGATAGGTCCCCTTTAAGCCTTATTGAATAGAATATTTGAATGTGTAATCGATTTAAGTTCTATTTGTTCGCTTTATTATAGATTAGAAAATCCAAATTAATAAATACATGCCATTTGTGCGGTTCTTTGAGCTGTAATCTGTTCAAAAAGGGGTCAAAAGTGGATAAAATACACCAACTATTCATATAATCATGGTTGGACGTGCTGGGTGTTGCTTAAGATTGCATGAAAAGTCAGTCCTTCAACCACTTTTGTTGGGCTGTCGGTTAACGTACAACAGATTGTTTATATTTCTAACCCAGAATCAGATTCTATTGAATACAAAAAGGCGCTACATTTATTTCGGGGTTCAATACACCAATTAAGCTGACGTCCCTTTGCATCGGCACTCTAATTGAACCACTTTATTGGCCTTGTTCAAATGAACAATGGCACCTTTTTTGTGTTTACACACTGCAAAGAACATGCCCGGACAAGAACAGACTTATTCCACCTTGCTTTCATTAGTCATGTTGTCTAAATGGTAGACATTAAGGTACGACTCATTGTGTTTGTTCCTTCGGCAGCACTGACAAACCTTTTCCTGACAACCACAAAATGTGTGGTTTGGCCTGAGGTGGATCTTCTAAACTCAAGTACTGAGATTCGCACAGCTGTGATTCATTCCTAAAAGGTCTGCGCTCATGTTTGCTGACCGAGTGCTGATCCTAGCTTCATTTGAGGGGGGGGGGGTATAATTATCCTACTGGTGATGAGGTAGTTCCTCAAACTTCTGCTGAAATAAGCATTTCAACGTCGCCATGGCAAAAAGAAAACATGTGATCCCAAGACGCATGACTGTAAGTTTGAATGGATAACTGAGAATTGGTCATCCATCTGCATTGTTCCGACCACATGCCGGACTTCTCTAAATAACCACATGAAAGGATGACTATCAGCAGCACAGTGGGTTATTTTCTGAACACAATGCACTCTTCTTGACGAGTTCAATGGCCTTTTGAAGCACTGAGATTTACAGATTGCTGTGAAGGAGGAATGTTGGAGGCTACAGACGTCAACAAACCACCATCAATGCTAAGCAAACATCGTCTCCAAACTAAAAGGGGGCTGACGAGCTGTAACTGACACTGACCATTTGACCCTCGATCCACCTGAAGGGTTATCCAGACATAACAACATCACACCTTGGAGCAATGAGGTCAGACGTCCCCGGGCCTGTCACAGTTTGACCCCGATTTACCAGAAGTCAATGGAAAGAGTTATGGTGCTTCGGCAAACATGACATTCAAGAGCTATATGTGACCTACATCTCAGGTGTTTGTCGCCCACTTTCATTGTTTCATAGTTCCTTAACAACCGTGTCATCAACAAGAGGACACAATGAGCCAAAAGGTTGGAATTAGCATCCCTACTTTGCTATCCACTATTCAAATGTGTCTTTTTGAATGAGTTGAGGTGTGTTCACATGTGCAGAAGAAACATGGTTGACCTGACCAGGAAGTCAGAACCTGTTTACTAGCACTGCTATAACCTGGTTACTGTAAAAGATGTGGTGCAGCTGCTCAGGAATCAGGTGTTACCTAAACCACATTTTGAAAACCAATGTCAGCATATTTTCTATGTCATTGGGTTAGAAATTGAATCTTTGAAACATTTGAGATAACCGGAGTAGTTAGGGTTAGCGGGTTGTTTTTTGTTCAAATGCAGACTTGAGCTTTGGTTTCAACTTGATTCTGACATTGGACGTTAATTCTGACACATGCTGCTGTCACTATTTGAAAGAGCTTACACATGGCCAAGACATACATTTCCAGCAGAAATCAAACAGTGGTAGTGATTTGTATTTACAAACCAAGGGTGAATTGTCAACCTGGTAATGTGGGCTACTCTACAGGTCCCAAAGGACCCAAAAATCCCCAGGTTCACTGCATGCTTGGGTGCTTTTACTATATTCAAATCTGTAAGAGAATTTGCACCTTTAAAAATAAAGAAAGAAGCATTTGTGTGTGTCTGTTTCCTGTAGTGAGGCCCTGCGTAAGAGCCCATTTCAAAGGGGTTGTTATTTGATGTTGAGCTCTCAAAATGACCACAAACTAGGAATTAATGGAGTATCATTCCAGCCAATAGGAACTGGTTGTGCTGGACTCATTAGGGACTTTGAGACAACACTGAGAATCCACATTGCACAAAGGGCAGCCAAAGCTCTGGTCTTTTAGCTTTATCATCTCAATAAGGACATGATTGAACATCCCATTGAAGAAATGAGAAACCCAACATTAAAACTAGCTAGCATTTAATATGAAATAGTTGGCTGGAAGAAAATTGATAAAACTACTCGAAATTGTGTGCTAAAAGTACTTTAAAATAGTTAGCTAAAAGTATTCAAAATAGTTAGCTAAAAGTATTCAAAACAGTTAGCTAAAAGTATCCAAAATGTTTGCTAAAAGTTGTCAACATAGTGCTAAAAGTATTCAAAATACTTCGCTAAAAGTAGTTGAAATACTTCGCTAAAAGTATTTGAAATACTTCGCTAAAAGTAGTTGAAATACTTCGCTAAAAGTAGTTGAAATAATTTGCTTAAAAGTACTCAATATTGTTTGCTTAAAGTAATTGAAATGTCCCTCGAAATAGTTAGCTTAAACTACATGAAATTGTTAGCTATTAATGTTGAAAATAGTTTGCTTAAAAGTACTCGAAATATTTTTGATAAATCTACTGAACGTTTTGCTTAAAGTTCTCGATAGTTTGCTTAGTTTTCCTAAAATAGTCAGCTCAAACTACGGTGGCCCTGAAAGCTCAATGCACTGAAATAGAAAAAACACCATTCACACATTTTGACAAAGCATAGCTGCAAGTACAGAAAAGAGAACCACATGACTGCCAAATACAAAATCTCATCTCGAAATCCACTATTTTTCAGGAAAATTCAATCATATGCAACAGTCCGTTATCTGCAGACGCCCCCGAAGCTTTTCCCGAACAAGTGTGGAAGTGGGTATTGAAAAGGATTAGAGCTGAAAACACATTCCTGCTCCCTAGCCCAGACAAAACACCATAATAAAATATCCGTTGCATGCACGTCTTCCAAATTCCCGACCTTCTTTTCTGTGTAAACAAAAAGCTGGTTCACTGTTTTCCTTGTGCGAACTTGAGTATATGCCAATTCAGAGAATAGCAAAGTTATTTTAATAAGGAAGTAGGCAACCAAAGAATGAAGAAGGAAAACCCTGGCATGTTTAGCCTTGATCATGGGGAAGATAACTAAATATTTGTAAGGGTGCGGTATTTATTATTGGATACTTCCTTCCGTCTATAACAAGCTGGTTCTTTCTTCTGGGAACATCACTCCCCCCGTTTTCACCGAGGAGAAACAAAACATGGACAGCCTCCCTCAAATGACCTGACGCAGGGTCGTCCCCAGCGTTAGAGCACACTGTGTACTGAGAGGAGCAGACGGTCTGAGTACAGAGACGTCACGTAGCACACGTCTCTCAGCTGAAGGAAGAGAGGAGGAAATACTGCAAGAGGCTCTAGAAATATCACAATGCAACAGAGAAAGAGAACCCAGAGTGAAACTTAACATCTTCAATAATGAGTAAACATGGACAGCACTTAGAAAAAACATGACCAGCTAGTTTTTAAATGTCAATGTTTATGCAGCTTTTATATTTGTCTTTCATGTCTCTGTTGTTTATGAATGTCTGTGTTTTCAGTCTATTTGTAGATTTAAATGTAAATGAATCTCTTAAATGTGTTTTTTATTTTTGTATGTATTTCTATAAATATTTAAATTACTCTATTTCTTCTTTAAATGTCGCAGAAAAAGAAAAAAAATCATAATTTAAAAAAAAATTCTAGCTCATTTTCCCCAATGCTATCGGAGCAGCCATTATTACTTAGGAAAAACAAAACCATGGCAACAATTGAGCTCTTGTGTCCCTTGAAAACTAACTATTGTCTTCAAAGCCACTGCAGCATCTAGAATGTGGTTCTCTTTTCTTTACTTGCAGCTATGCTTTGTCAAAATGTGTTTTTTCGATTTCAGTGTATTGAGCTTTCAGGGCCACCGTAGTTTGAGCTGACTATTTTAGGAAAACTAAGCAAACTATTTCGAGAACTTTAAGCACAACGTTCAGTAGATTTATCAAAAATATTTCGAGTACTTTTAAGCAAACTATTTTCACCATTAATAGCTAACAATTTCATGTAGTTTAAGCTAACTATTTCGAGGGACATTTAGCAAACAGTTTCGATTACTTTAAGCAAACAATATTGAGTACTTTTAGTAAATTATTTCAACTACTTTTAGCGAAGTATTTCAACTACTTTCATAAAACTATTTTAAAGTACTTTTAGCACACAATTTCGAGTAGTTTTGTCAATTTCTTTCCAGCCAACTATTTCATATTCAATGCTAGCTAGTTTTAATGCTCTCTTACTGGGGACAACAAGAAGATCATGTTGGTGGACAGAGTGTTAGCATATTATAGCTGTTAGCTTACTGGCTACTGTGACATTTGATCTACCAACGCTGAAGATCCCATCATTCTATAATCCTGTTTAGATGCTTATTTCCCCCCCTAAACAAAGATGTGGAGAAACGGCAGGCTGCAGTCACAGAGATAGTGGCGGGCAGCCTTCAGGTCAGAGGGATAAGCCGTCTATTAATACTGCAGCGCGGTCATCAGTCGGGAGAATACAGTTTCAAAGGACAGGGTGACTCAGGCCAGAGGGGAACTTGACACATCAGCCGGAGGCCATTCAATGTGATATGTGATAAGTATCCACTCACCACAAAGAGCACAATGTTCAGGGTTTAGGCTGATGAATGAGAGCCCTTTGACCCATGATCTCCAACTATTTTAAAACTCCTATTTAAAGCTATTATTGTATCCTACAACCCACAACTGTTAACAATAGGCAGCTTATGGACACTTTATGAAAACAGTATCAGAAAGAACACAGACACAATTCACCTTTTCACTGATATTCTCTAGGTACAGGTGCAGTATAGGGAAAGGATAATGTTAAAACGTTTAGATTAGAGTTGTAGTCAAGTATCAGTTGTTAAATCTCTATTTTTTGTAAGTGGAATACTTTCTTTGGAGCCTTAATCTTTTTTTAAAGTCGTCAAAGGTCTAAACATTCTTAGATTTGCTTATGTGTTCAACAATCAACAGGTATGAGTCCACTTCACAGGAAGCCATAAGGACCGTGCATTTACATATAGGGCCTAATGTGTAGATAATCAGATCCTTGTGACTGAGCTTCTCAGTTCAAAAGCTGCTTTGGCATTACAGCGTGTGTCTGCTTTACATCAAACTAGATTAAACACCAGAATGTTGACTTCCATGTATAGATAGCAGCAGGAATGAGTGGACACCTTGTGCACAATTCAAAATAGCATCTATAAACAAGGAACAGACTGTTTTCTTTCTGACCCATCAGCATATGCAAATATCCTTTTTGTTTTTGCATAAGGCTTGGTGAATGTGGCTCCTTGTTTGTTGGAGTTTTCCAGGGAAAGGGATCCTTGCAAACAGGAAATGGTGGTTTTACATAAGTATCCACATTTTGAATAAGGATGGAGGAGTTGGCTCAAACTTTGACATGAATCTGTCAGAGGCTGCTTAACGTCAAACAGGGAGATGCCATTGCACT
Source organism: Harpagifer antarcticus (assembly GCA_902827135.1). Lineage (NCBI taxonomy): Eukaryota > Metazoa > Chordata > Actinopteri > Perciformes > Harpagiferidae > Harpagifer > Harpagifer antarcticus. The sequence goes on along the minus strand of CADEHL010000201.1, from coordinate 18,611 downwards.
AAAAACAGACTCAGTCACCTCAGGATATTTTGCATGTGTATACAATCTATTTCTGTATATTAAAACATGCAATTCTAAGGCTGTAGTGCAAGATTCAATGTCTACAGGTCTAATTGTCTTAAAGTAACGCAGCTTAAAACACTTTTGTGATGTGTCAGTACTTGCTTTATCTGTAAGCTTTTTAACACATTCAATTTGAGTGTTACTTCATACTGCATAGACTTAACATATCTCTTCCTCTCAGGGTCAGAATTCGCAGTATTCACAGCTTCTAACCAGTAACTGCAGCCGAGTCCTCCTGTTTAAAGATAAACGTGTGCGTCAGCTGACTTCCCAGAACAGTTGCTTATTTTTAAAATGAAAGGGGCGTGCTGTTGCTACGAGGAAGTGAAGAGGCCTCGAACCAATGCTGTGACTTGTCTGAAGCAGGCCCTTCCTCACTCAAGCTCAAGTTACCAAAGTGCATCCGGATGGTTCACTTGGGAAAGGAAGAAAACATTAAGAAATGAAATGGGGGGGGGGGGGGGGGGTATTTAGTTTTGAAACTAATCTGAACGTTTCTCAAAAGGACAGAGCTCATTGTTGGAGGCAAAGGAATGGAGAATGCTTAGGTTTTCTGAAGAAGCTGCATGTGGGTGTAAACCCGAGTTATTTCCTCTGGGTTGGGCCATTGTGGTTCAAGCTGGATATAATCAATACTCCCCATCTGAATGTTTGGTATGCAGACAATAGTTTCAAAACCACTCCTTAGAACTATCCCATGACAGGAATGCATTCACCTACTCAAGTCTTTCTACATCTCCGACTGATACGTTTAACTTCAACCCTTTACAGCAGCAATAACAAAGTATAAACACATTCTGGTGAGCTCTGCAGTTTCTCTCGAAAGATCAGTGTTGCTGACAACTTCCTCATCAAGTCGTTTCTTTAGCTGTGAAAGAAAACCGACCGTACATGAAAGACTTTAAAATGTGCTGTGTTAATACGCATGTTGACATCAACCACAGTGGTTTCATTTACAGTTTGACATACATTAGTTATTAGGAAGTGCCTAAATGTGAGAATTAACACAGTTCCATGCACGCAGACGGATGTATTCATATGTACGTGCAACACTCCTAAATAATGCATAGCTCTAATAAGATAGTTGCCAATATATCAAGGTTGTTCAAAGACTTGGTGAACTTTGCATATTCAGCCCCAAGACACTGCCGTCTGTTTTCTGCACCCCTCCTCCAATGCACTAGTGTATAGTGCCAACTGCTCTATGAAATTGCCTCAGCCTCAATTCCCAAATGTGTAACCGCCTGTTCTTCACAATGAAGTGTACAGGGGGTAACCAGGGTGGAGGCTAACATCATTAGATGCAGAGGAGCACATGGGGAGGTCTGCTGTGGATCATCACCATGGAGAGGCTCTACTCCATTTCCTCTGCAGACCTCGCAGAGTGTTGTGTTTGTCTTGTAACCCGAGACAACGGGAGGACCTGCACAAACAAGGGTGCAGCCCCACATCATCGAGGATTTCCCTGATTCATAGGGTCCAAACTAATCAAGAGAGAGCTATACACAGCTGCATCTTATCCATCTGCAAATAGATATAAGGAGTTTTCAAGGAGTTCTAGATTAATATTACAAAAGCAGGGTTGAATTACCGTCTAGTTAACTTGAGAAACACTATAATACACAACCATATAAGATGTTGGGTTAGTAAAAGAGATTTCACTTTGCATCAGAGAGCTTAAATAAACACCCACAAATAATAAAAATACCCAATCGAATGATAGTTTAACCGAATACATTTTTCTGTGAGGCAGCTTCGAGGCTTTCAAACCCAGGAAGTAGACAGTGTTGTGCAATTTATGCTGATGCTGTGAACTGTTTTTTACCCCACTTTCACAATCTGCTGTTGTGCACCAGCTCTCTGCAGAGAACACGCCATCGCTGCAGACTCGCAGTAGTTGCGGATGCAGCTGAGATCTCGGTTGCTGCCACAGCCTCATCAAATTTCGAGGAAACGACAGCCTTTGTTGACTGATGGGGTTGTGGTGTGAATAAACACTGAAAGGTTGAAGAGTGCGGAGGGGTGGAACTATGACTGAAGACGAAACCTGTCTTTGAAAAGTTCGCCTTCACAAAAAGACAGTATCAAAAAAAAAACATGTGAATTATAATTATTTTTTTATTTTACAACTTGTACAAATGTGTTAGCTTACAACCTGATCCAAGTCTGCTTTCTGTCTCAAGACAAGCAAACTTCCCCAACTTCTGTCATCTTTGGTGCATTGGACCAGCACAATCTACCCAACTCAAACGACTGGGTTATTTCTTCCAACACACTCAAACTTTCCAGGCTACTGTTTAGAATCAACATTTTCAGGAAGCAGAGCTACACTCATGCAAATCCCCCCTCCTCTCGTCACGTTGAGGTAACACGAATCTGGGGATATGAATTGGCTTTATGAAAATGGGCTTCATGACTGCATGAAAATGGCTGCTTTACGTTCCTGCTTTGGTCTGGGGCTTATTAACAATAGACCATTACTGCTAGGGAATTTTACAAGACTTATGATAGAAAACATAATCAGAAGGTTCAACTGACTGCCCATTACCCTCGTTTCAATTTGCATAGGAAAAGGTTTTTTTTTTTAGATTATAAAAATAATTTCTCTGAATTTAAATAATGTTGACGTCTTTCAGTTAAGTCCAGTCATTTAGGTCAACTTAGTGGCAGTTGGGGGTGGAAGATGAAAGGAACCTCGCATCAGCAGTTAAGTCCATTTAAGTCCAATTTTCAATGTTGAGAGATGTTGCCAAAAGTAGGAGAATCCACCAAGTGAAAAAAAGGCTCAGAGTGTCCAAAAGTTCACCTGATCAACAGGGCAAGTGTAGCCCCAATACCAGCAACTCCAGCAAAGGCCATGAGCGTGTTCCTCACCGTGGACTCGGGGTCTGCTTCCCGAAAGAACTCAACGAAGCCATCCTGCAAATAAAATACATTAGATTTACATTATAAAGTGAGGCAAAACTGCTTTGGACTTGTTGCGCAATAAAGGGCAGTTACACAACTTCCTGTCACTGAAGCATTAGTCATAACTTACCCAGCCATTGTTTTTGACCAGCCAGTCTCTCTGGTCAGATAGCAAGTATGTGGAAATCTCCTGGGCCACCAGCTCCACACAGTGCTCCCTGTTTTTATCTTTCAGGTACTGACAGACCACTGCTCCAAAGGCCACCAGGCTCGAGACACGACCCCAGTTGGTGGTCCCGTCAGCAAAGAGGCTTGATGCTACTGCACTGACAAAACTAGCGTCATCCTCTCTGTCATCAAGTGACAATTTTTTGATCATACCTAAAAAGAAAACAAGGCCGGGTCAGAAATACATCTTCTAAAAGACTCAAAGGCTTGTATTGTCATATGCACAATGGATGCAGGGTAGCTGTTGGCAAGCAAAGTCTAAAGTCCAAGGCTCTTCCAACAATGCAACAGACAGTAAACTAGAAATACATATATGGGGAGGAACAAAGTGCACGGTGCAGGTAATGAGGGGAGAAGTGAACTATAGAGATGTGGTTGAATTAGATAAGACGGAATGTAAAATAAAATTGATTGTATGTTTAAAAAAGGTAAGATTTTGTGCACATCAGCTCAAACAATTTCCATTCAAGTTATGACTGCTGGCTTTAATTGATCTAAGAGGTAGTACAAAAAAGCCAGTTCAACAATATATAGGTTGTGCATAATTAAATAATTAAACAGCCTGTAGCTTTAGCATTTAAAGGCTATGAGTAGCAGTCTTTGAATAATACATATCAATGTATATACTATCATATGTATATATGTTTCAGCTACTGTAATATGTATATATTTTCTCCATATTTTAATACCTGAAAAAATCGCTGCTGTAACAAAATAATGTCCTTATCTAGGATGGATAAAGCAGCTTCCTATATCCGTCAACCAACTTCCATTCAAATGAGTTAACTACTGGCTTAAATGTAACTAAGAGGTAGTAAAACAAATACAGTTATAAAACAACTATATATACACACACACATTGTGCATAATTCAATAATAGATATAACACAGCATGTAGCTTTAGCATTGCATGGCAATCAGCAGCAGAATATAGCCCACACACATACGTGTCACTGCTACCTACCTTTGTATGCGTAGTTGTGCTTAGCCAAAACGTTCTCCACCACTCGTTTCATCGTCCCTAGTTCTCTGCTTTCATTCCACTGAGGTTTGGAAAGTCCAGTAAAGTCTCTGAAGAACCGGCCAATTAGTTGCCTGGTGTCGTTCTCGAGCACCTCGTTCCCCGCAGAGCCACTGGACTCATCGATCTCACTGTCCGACTGGAGCTCCGGACTGCACGGTAACGAACCGTCTTCAATGTCCTCGCTGTTTTTTAACGCAAACCCATTGGTCGTCTTCACCCCTAGGCTCTTGGGTCTTTTCGGGTTATCGTTGGACACGACGTGGCCGTTGCTGGAGTCTTTCGGTGGGGAAGAAGTGCCTCCTCCTGAGCCGTAGTGCATGGCTCCGTCCACGACTCCATTTTGAGGAAGAATTAAACAGCTCATGGCTCCAGTTACGCTTAAGACTCTTGTTGTCCTAGGAAACATGTTTGGCGATTAACTTTAAATGTTACCAAATGAAAAATAAAGGGTATTGATAGAGAACCTGGCTAGTCTGTGGTTACAAAAAAAAATTAAGCTAACCTATTCTCTAACGGTGACTCAATATCCATGGTAGTGATGGGAGTGAAACGGAAGTGAAGCCAACGGTCTTATGAACGGTTCTTATCTTGCGCGTCATTACGTCTCATGCGTCAATATTACGTCACAACGTGCTCTCTAGTCCAAACATTTTTTTCAACTGTTCTTATTTTTTCGAGTTGTTGAACATAAGGAAAATGAAATAGGTTGAGAAGAAGGAGAACATGTATTTTTCAGAGTGTGGGAAGGTTTTTAAAGCAAACTAATATAAAGCAGGCATTTCATACATTTTTGGTAATTTTCCATGACATAAAACGGAGAGATAATAGATTACCGGAAACAGTGCCATAAATAACGACTTCTCTTTAGGACGTTATGACTGTTACAGAGGGAATCACGAACATAGCAGTAATGTTTTTACATACTACTAATAATAACTAATCCATGAAGTTAAAATACCTTTTTATAAGGCTACATTGTAAACTAGTTTTCTATTTATACCATGACATTGTATTTTCCATACTGTTCTTTTTATTTGAAGCTTAATGAATAGTATGCTTTTATGTCTTCAATAGACAATGACATTGTGAAATTAAATTGTTTTAACTAAACATAATGTCCGATATGTATATTTTAAAAGTGGTTACATTTATTTTATATATTGTTTAAGTTCAATTTCAACCATGACACATTTCCCCATAGGTCATCACCAATGACATGATGCTATGCAGCAGTTATGGTGGCGTAGATAGTGTCTTGATCGGTTTATGGTTTGATAAATGACAGCAAACGTTGATGTCACTGACACTGATCCTAGACAATAAATACAAATAAAACGGGTGACATATCGCTGCCATTTAGAGCCACCCTGTCCTGCACTTTAGCACACATTACATTACATGTATATTACAAGAGGGTGAGTCGACACATTTCTTCATGTTTAATCACAGCAGGGTATTTGTCATCTAAATATATGAGACATGTACACCTAGTACTCCTTTATACAGAGTATGTAAGTCTTTTGTGAATTAAAGGCCACATGTTGAGTGCTAGTGCTTCCCCCTGGTGGTCAGAGGAAGGGTGTACTCCTTTTAGCATCTTATGTGTTTCCCCACAAGATTGAGTCATTTACACTTAACATGTGTGACCTTTTCTCATTTGCTTCCATGTGTTGAGGGGGTTTGGTCATAGAGCTTTGGAAAATACAAGAGCCTAACATTAACGAAAAACAAGGGAATCGTATTAATGTAAAAGTTTATTTCAAATACTGACAAAAATCCTCTCACCTACTCCCACACAACTGAAACATTCCAAGTACTCGTGTACTTTCTGAAGTCTTTAAATCATTCCCGTGTTCTCCAGTCATCCGTTTTAACATGTAAACCCTTATTTTCCTTGGAAGCTAGGGGTGCCTCTGATTTCCCTGCAGTAATCTTGGGCTAGGATGAAATATACTAATTATGTTAAGCAAGAGAACACAAGAAAATTAAACATATCATTGCAAATAAAAACAACAAGAAAACCGATAAGGTAAAAGCAGCTCAGAAGTACTTCAGAGCACACAGCCTGTCATTTCTTTTTACATTCTGGCACGTGTTTATATAGCTGAACGAGAGACACCCTTTGTGTTTGAAACATACCCTGCTATTTCCTCTCGTTGAAGCGCTCTGTGCCAAAGCCAAACATCAAGTAGCATTCAAGAATTCCTGTCCGTTGCCGTTTAACAGAACATGTAAAAGTTTAAACACCCATTTTCTTTACCAATCTTAACTTTTAAACCTTTAGTCTTTTTAACACAATACGATGCTTAATGGTCTGTGACACAAAGCTTTTCCAGAATCTTCTGGATCAAAAGCTGGATAAAGTTCGGCAATGTACCTTTAAAAATGTAAGGTTGAATTTACATCTCAAATTATTCAACTTTAAACAAGGATCCTTGGGGGTCAAATCAAGAGGACAGGTGTTCTTGTACAGGGTCTCTTAGATTTGTCTTTGACTGAATCAGCAGCATTTACACATATTTGCATACGATACAGAATCTGCGCTTCACTAAGATGGAGCAGAAGTAGTGTTAAACTGAAAGGAGAGAGGAACCATTGAATCAGAAAATAGCTCAGGCTATGAAAGAGTGAAAAGCAGTTGGGAAACAACACAAAAATCCCTTCCTGTTGAAGTCTATTTACAATAGATGGAACAGAGACAAGCAGTGCATTCATACGACACCATCACGAGCACATACGTACAGCTCAGTTCTCTTTCGCCCACTGCACATTTGACACATTATTCTCGAAGAAAAAGAAGTGAGGTTGAGGATGTGATGGAGCATGCACCCTGTCACCTAGCCGACATGGTGCAGAGTGCGTTTGTGAAGGTTCCCTGAAGCAGTGTTGGCTGATTCTCAGAGAGCGTCCAGTTCTTCTACGTGTGGACGGCATGCTTCCAGTCTGCAGGTTTGTGCACCACATTAACAGGTGGGATAGGAGCGCAGTGGGTTATCAAATCTCTCTCTGCCTTGCCAAGTGCTGGGGTGAGCGCATCCTGCAGGCATGCAGTGTCCCACTTTCAGCCCGTGATGACACCTGTTGTGAGCAGCTGCCCTCCTGAGATCAAAGCTCAGTCTGTGGAGTGACTCAGTTTGAAACACTTTGTTCTACGGGGCGATGGGGGCAGAAGTAGCTTTATACTCCAACTAACGTTTAAGGGAAGCAGAGTAGGAGTTAGTGTCTTACAATGTGACTTGCCAGAGATGGTAACCGCATCCTGTGTTTGTGAAATAAAGTGTAAAACATGGAGAAAACCACCTCCAACAAAAGGCGATACATTAAAGTCCTGTGTGAGATTTAAAAAGCAGCTGGAATAATTTCCTAAATGTCTGAAAACTATTTTCACCGCACATTGCAGGACGTCTATGAAGGATAGACTTTTTATAATCTGATACAGCAGTTAAGTCACAATATGAACTGAAATGCTAACACAAAGTCTGCTTTTTAAAGATGACAAGAGTAAGATGTCTGGTGTTTACGTCACTCTACGTTCATGAGATTTGAACAAAGTGAGCCTCGCCACCTCACAATGTGAACCAGATGATGGGATGGTAACAGGCCACATTTAATAGATATGTGAGACTGATAGCTGCAGTGTGACATTTGGCTCTGTTGGTAAAGCATAGAATTACCAACGGCAGAAATCCCAGGATGCAAGCGAGTGGATTCAGCACTACTATCTATCTCAGTCCTCAGAGAGCTTATCTCGCATTACGTGCGTGTTCCAGTATTATTTACAGAAGCATATACTCTACGCGGGGTGCTTCGATACCCCCGCAAATCTTTTAGGCTCATGGCAAACACACGTCTTGAACCAAAGTGAGACTGACCTCAGACTGGCATGGTTCCCCGCCATTAAAAAGAATACAAGGACACTCAGCTGGCCTGCCCTGGGCCGATTACAGGAGGTCATGGATTGTCGGGACAGCAATAAGGAAAGGAAAGGAAGGAAGGAAGGAAGTGTGGACGTCTAAGGGCTCTGTGTGTTTGATTTGATACTTCCTATTACTAAGCAAAAGCCGCACTCGTGTTAAAAAAACATGTTACATTTCTTTTTTTCTTACATGTTACAATCATGCAGCATATTTAGATTGAACAGGAGAAAGGGAGTCAAGAATGAACGCGACGTGAGCAGAGAGAGAGAAAGTAAAGTGGCGCTTTAAATCCCCCTTTGGCTGAGCACGAGTTTTGTTCCACGAAAGGTGGCCGAAGGAAGGCCGCCGTTCAGATCCCCCCATTTCCCAATATGGCGTCTAAAGAACTCAGATTTGGTATGCAAGCCATTATCGAACATGAAGAACCAAAGAATCCTGGTTCCTAACTCCCTTACACATTATTTTGGTGTCATGTAGGATGTAAAAACTAAACAAAAGCACACAGACTACAAAGTGCATTATAACTCACCCCGTCCAACCCCTGCCCGACGACACAGCCACTGAGATGCATCTTGTAGCGAAACGAAAACCAAGACATGAGAGGGAAGGGGGCGGAGGGGCAGAGGAGTGCATTGTGGGAAGGCGGAGAAGGCTCCCTTCCACATACAAGCAAATGGAGTTTTTTTTAACTTATACAACTCTGCCCGACACGTTAAAGCCAGTGGTGCCTGGGGATGGAAAGGGGGAAGAGAGGGGAGGGGGTGGACATAGATGGAGGAGGAGGAGGAGGAGGGACATTTCGATGGGGGCCCCAGGAGGCGGGGGTTAAGGTGCTTTTAGGGTGATGGGGGCTAGCCGGCTAGCTTGCTGGTCACCAAGGAGGACTTCCTCGGCGGCAGGTCCTGCGGCGTGGGAATGTGGTCGCCGGTCACCAGGTTCTTGTCGGGTCCTGCCACAGGAAGCTTTTTCATATTTGCCTTGGCCATGTTGTAGTCGCCTGAGTCAAAGTACTTTTGCTGTGAGAGAGAAGAGATAAGAAGAAGTGCTCACAGCGTTAGAAAAGCTTGGATATGCTGTTCATGCTCTTTCTGCATTATTTCTGCTATGTTTATAAATGTTCTTAAATGCTGTATGTGACGGGACTACGGATGGAAATGAGCTAAAATCCGGCATATTTACATTTTGAAGCATTAATTGTTAAACATTTTTATCAATGTGCATTGTCCCTCTTCAAATAAACGATTAAATAAATTAAAATAAATTAAAAATGTAAATTAAAAAGCGTTATCAGTCCATGGAATGATTCCTCTGGTCCATACTGGCCCGGTGGAGACATCTCCTTATGTAATCCCAACATGGAGGACATGATTTACGCGCTGTAGAAAGCTGTACTCCAACGTTCAGCTGAGCTTTCCCTGCCTTCCTCCTCCTCTACAGTAGCTTTCCCCTGAAGGTGTATCAACACAAACTGCATGTTGATGTTCACTGGGAACTATTGGATCATGATTCAGACGCAGACACAGTTCTGCTTGGTTCTTTGCTCCGAGTTGTTTTAGTCTTGTGAAATGCTAACTTTACCTGGCAGAGTTTGCACTATACTTACTTCTCTATTTTTATTTTCTACCGAACTTATTGAAGTGTAGTAGTCCTAACATTTGGCTTCTTCTTCTTCCTCCATGCCATCTCACAGCGGTGAAGCAAACAATATCTTCCTTTGTGCAGAGGTGAGGCGGACTGACCTTGGAGAGAAGTGACGATAGTTGCATGACCCTTATCTCGCTATCTGAATAGCTTTTTTACAGATCTGTTCACAGGTCCAAATACATTGCGGAAAGTAATGCTAAATCCTGAAAATACAAATTAACAACTCAAGATGTGTTCAAAGTTTAAGGCTTTTTGGAATGTATTTTTATAAACTAGGAAGGTGGAGTCCTTCAGCTCTTACGTTGAGTTCACATAAAGAAATACGATTTTCAAAGCCAGTGTGGACAGGAGGAATTATTGCACAAAGAATATTGTATAAAGACAGATTTGTCAACCTCCTCTGTTAAAATCAAGAGTATGGTGTTGTGCTAAACACCCCCCCCTCCCCCTCCCTCCCCTTACAGCTTGATATCATCAATCTCTGATGATGGTCAATCTGGGAGTTATCTTTTGATTAAGAATTGCAATTTACTTTTTGGCTTTCACTTCAGCCTGCCTCAGCTACTCCTACTGCTAGTCGGTGATTTCCCAGAATGACTTTCAACAATGTCCCGAGGTGGAAGTTCTCTGTAACATATACACAGTACGTGTAGGTGGAGAGAGCAACACTTTATCCAGGCGAGGAAAAGTAGGAGAGGAAAGAGAACAATGCTCTTTAACTCATCAACAAAAATAACTGAATTTAGTAAACAATGATGCCGCATTGCATTCTGGTTAAAAGGAGAGGATATTTTTCTATCTGCTTCAATAGATGCTGAATTAAGGATGCATATCGGTGACTTTTTTACGATACCGATACCACTGAACGATACCGATACTCAACCGATACATATCGTGATACTTTGAAAATGTATCATCCCACAATTACTCCCATGAAGCGCACACAAAGGGACGGGTAATAACCAGAAAAGCATGACATGGGACCTTTAAGGTGAGCTTTCAGTGGCAGTGATGCACGGAGCTTGACTGATCATACAAGACAAGTCTGCAGGACTTCTTAGCTTTAGTATTTACACCTAATGCAGCATTATGTTTGTGAGCAGGAAGGGATTCAGGGGTTTGCTAACTTAAACACGCCTTCAGCTTTCTTCAGTTTCAGTTATGATAAGCACACAAACACACAGAGAATTACGTATCTGATATGACGTTTCAATTGTGAATAGGGCCATCATATATTACATTTAGTGTTATCACGATACCAACATGTTGGTTTCGATACCGATACCAAGTCAAGAATTGCGATTCCGATTTTCCTTTTTCGACTTTTCTTAAAAAAAGGGAAACTGTCTTAAATGTAATTATTGTGCTTTATTTCACACCAGAACCATAGCCACATTGGTAAGTTAGCTAAAAGGATATTAGACAGTTATCATTGCCATTAATTGCCTCGTCAAACTACGAAAACGTTCATTTGTCACAAAATAAATTACACTCGTTTGACTTAGATTTGAGGGCATGAGCTGAGCGTGATGTAATTATGTTATCTATCACATTCGCTAACCTGTCTGGATGCCGGTCAGCGGGGGCTTAGCCAAGTCTGATGTGTTGGCTCCCTATGGGTTTGCAGGGATCTAAAACATGTCTCACAGACAGGCCTCGTGGTGTCCGTAGGCTTGCCCTCACTGTCAGAGATATAGCTCAAATACTTCCACATTTCGCTTCTGGCGTCTTTTTTGTCAACAAGCCGAGGCGCAGCGGCAGTTGCACTCCCACTTGCAGCCATGCTTCTCGCTTTCTCACATGCTCTGGCAGCTAGCGCGTGCACGAGAGAGGGGAGGCACTTAGAGCGTGCACGAGAGAGGGGAGGGACATGGAGCGTGCACGAGAGAGGGGAGGGACATGGAGCATGCTTGAGAGGGGAGGGACTGCAGGCACGGCTGCAGAGCAGGGAGTGGAAGCAGAGCGCTGAAAACACACGGCTCTTATTAAAACAGCGCTTTCTCACCGGAGTACTTTCCCCCGTCATTCTTAAAGTACCGATACTAATGAAACGGAGGACTCGTACCGTTTTTAACGGCAGGGTATCGCGGTACCTTTCAAGTATTGGTACACTGTGCAACACTAATTACATTATACATATAAGGATACAACCGAACATGTAGTTAAAATGTGTGATGTGTTTACAAATGGTTACAATGCTAAGAAAGTTGTTTATTTGTACTTGTCAACAGTAGTTATTTAAATCCGTGTTGAATTGTGATTTACTTGATTGTCTTCTTAATCTAGGATCCTGACATCGATATTGGCCGATCTCTAAAAATGCAGATCGCATGACGTAAAATGATGACGTAAAATACAAGACACTGTTCTCTGTGCGGCAAAACAAGCTCGCCAACATGGCTTCACCGGGCTGGCAGTATTTTAAGGTGTCCGGAAAAGACAGTAAAATAGCGGAATGCAACGTGTGTGAAGTAGGGCTGCACGATTTTGGGAAAAAAATCTAATTGCAATTTTTCTGACAGATATTGCGATTCGATTTGCGATATTTGTTTTTAAGCGACCCAACGGAAGTTCATTGTAAAATGCGGCCATATTTCCGGCTAGGAAGGTCGCCTCAACGTGCTCCCGTCTCTAGCACCCCGCAGCCCGAGCTACGAGTGAAAGAACTAAACTTACATGAAACTTCCGTTGGGTTGCTTTAAAGTCAAGCTTCAGTTTCAGAGTCACCCTGTAATAGAAACATGTGATGGAGCATCACTAACCTGACTCAGATGGTTCACCAAAGCATCTAAAGCTCCATTGGAAGCCATTTGGAAAGGGCAGGCACTTTCAGAAGCACTTGGCAGGTGATTGGATCAAATCTAAGACACAATCTTGTCTTCACAGTTCTAATATAAATAACAAACCACAGTGTATCCAGCTGTATTCATATGCCTGTATTGGTTTGTGTTCATTGTTCATGCTGCCCTCTTTGAATGTCAATGAGACTTGTACCTGGTTAAATAAAGGATATATATGGTCACCTACCCCTTTCTGTAGTCTCTTCATCAGGAAGTCTGAGCCCCCGGGCTTCTGGCCCATGCCGGGGTACTTGGCCTTCAGCTTGGCCTCCTCTGCCTTCACCGGGTTTGCATTCTTCTCTTGGGAGTCCTGTGGAGACAAAAACCAACGCACATAAGAACTCATCTTTTGCAGAAAACAAGGCCAGTCGATATATCTTCAGAAATATGTCAGCACAACTGCAAAAGCTGTTTAAGTGACAGGTTGTTATTATTATGGTATTTACCCTGCAATTCCAAAAATGCTGCTACTACTCAAACACCTACATCCAAACAGTGATAAACATTCTTCAAAAAGACTACAGCTGTTCTTAATAAGCTCTGCTGTGAAGAGGGACAGAGCTATGACAACGGCTAGCTGGAACTGAAGATACTTCACAACAGCACGTGCCGTAAGAAAGATGTACTTTTGTTACAGTCTCTCAAATGACCATTATGCCTGACAGGCAATAACTCACGATGAGGACACGGCTTGGTACAAACACAGACCTGAAATGAGGTCAAAATTATTTTAGAAGCTTACACACCAATAACTAACAAATGCTGTCTTTGGGAATCTTGTTGACAAGGACTATGTGCACAAAAGCATCATGTAAGGATCTGTTAAAGGTAAAACTAGTCGATGAAGAAAGAACCCAAGACGTCTATCCACTGTTCAACACATTCTACTTCAGTTAACCTTTAGAGTAGAGCAATCCAGTATTACTCAATAGATAACTACTGCTGAAGCACAAGTTCCTAAATGGTGTTATGTTCACTTAATGTGGACATAAACTGTGTGTTCTGCTTCCTAAGGTCACGCTTTGGCCCTTATAACAACGTTTACAGTAAATATCATGGATCCCTTGCTCGTTGGGTGAATTCATTGGTAATATAACTAGTGTGTTATTTAGAAAACATATTGGAGTTAAAGGTAGGGTCGGTAAGAATGGAGAAACCGGCTCAAGTGCGCTGGAATTTGAAAGTACGCAGCCGAAAAAAATCTGCCCCTTCCTTCAGACTTCCTCACAGAGCCCCTCCTCCAACACACACGAACGCGCACATGACCAATGAGGGCACGAGATAAGTTTGTGCCCAGGTGGAAGGCTGACAGTCAGGTAGGCCATCCTGTTACTTTAGCCGGCTCAGATGATTGGTCGTGCTTTTTACAGCGCCACGGCTTCCACAGATGACATTTTTTTATGTATTTATTGTCAAAGCATGTCATGTATTCATTGCTATCGGGATGTTAAGAGCATTCCATGGAATATAACAAGTGTTTCTGAAGTGAATGACCTACGCCACCTTGAAGGTCAACATGACAATGTTTTTCAGCTCTTATGAAACCAGGATAGAGTTGCTGAATCCTCAGGGCGCAGTTCAGAAGACAACGCTAGTATTTGCACAATCCGCTGACAAGCAGTAGCCAAACAGGTCAGAGACCAGTCTTTCACGTCCCTGTCAACTACATTGAGGACAGTCATTAAGTCCACATTGAACCACAGCGTAAATCAAGTGGTTGTATTGCATGCTGAAATGATATGAGGAAATATCAGGAGTAAAGTGCATATAGGATTACAGAAGATTCAAGGTTCAAGGCTTGTATTGTCATCGTCATAGCTACAGTGTAGTTATGACGATGACAATCTTAGGTCACAGACTCCTCCAACAGAGCAACACAATAAAACAGATACTAATAATAATAATGCTCTGTTGGAGGAGCCTGTGACCTAAGATTGTCATCGTCATAACTACACTGTAGCTATGTACGTATGACCAATAAAAGCCTTGAACCTTGAATAGTGCAAGTAAATAAAATAGAAATAGAAATAGTGCAGAATATTCTATTTACAAGTAATTGGGATATTGATATATATAAGTTGCAAACAGAAGAATGTTATGGATGTTCTTTCAAAAGTGCAGGTGTTTAACGTGATAAACTCCAGAGGACATGAACGGTCTGCACACACCATAGACCTACTTCCACTAAACAGACAGGATAGGGCACTCTGCAAAGCTTGCTTGGGCAGAGATAAAATGTGACTCAGGACACAGAAGCCAACGAACACATTCCCTCAGGAGGGGGGGGGGGGGGGCGTGTGGCAACGACGGTGCAGATTCCATGACGAGAAATGTATGAGCTACTATATTCGGCCCCATTGCAGAGAAGCTGCAGAATCCAACACCACATTCTGACATCGTGCAGTAGTTAATCCGTCATGTGCAGAACTGTAAAACAACCCTCAGTGGCAAAGTTTGAAATATCATTTATTTCACACTTTGCTAATATATCATGTTCCAGTTTAGAAGTTAACGGCTTTCTAAACCAATTTGCATGCACTGCTCTTAAGTGGGTCAAATGCAGAGTAACCATTTTGTTACATAGTCCCTGTACTGTGTAATGACAATTATACATTTGGTATCCTTATTAACTTTGTGTTGATGAATAATGTTAGCTAAATGAGTGTTATGATTTTGGCCCTAATGTTTCCCTTAATATTTATTGTGTTATTTAAGTTTGACAAAAACTAGGTTAGTAATGTTGTTTGTTAAAATATCATTGCTAATTACCATGTCTCAATATCTGTACACACAATGAAGCGTAAGCATAAAATACACCAGGTTTATCAACATTAAGAGCTGAATTAAAGCTTCTAACGTACTGTGCAGCCAATCAGACACATTTAATGGCTTGGCATCTTATCTATAGATATCAACTATCATTACATTTCTATGTAACGAAGACAAAAAGGCATACATTATTGATAACAACAATGAAATCAGACCTCTCCCTAACTTTCTATAAAACGGATAATAACAAATGACACTGAATGCATATGACCCATAGTGATATAATCATGTTTGAAAAAGCATTGTTGCAGGGGATGAACCACATGTACATCACTGACGTTGTTGTGCCACTGACAGGAAATGCGGAAGCACTGTCACACTGCAGTTGTTGTCACTGTCAGGAAAACACAATCAGGAACATCGCGCCATGTGCAAGTCAGGGAAAAAACCCACTGTTGTATAATGCCAAGGGTACTGAGTGAAACTACCCATTTCTGTGTTTACTCGGAGACTACAGGCCCTCCATGGCACGTTTTGAGCCCCTCCAAGACAGACCAATGAGGCCCGAGCTGCTGTGGAGTCGCCAGCCAATGACACAAGGCAAGGGACAAAACAAAGTGACACACTGGCAAGATGCTTTAACACAGCTAACAGCTTATCATATCTCTACATGTCTCACAGGAGTCTTCCTCTGCCTTTCTGTAGCGCTGAGAATACACACTTCACTTGTGCTAGCTGGTGTTAGCCACTTCTAGCTAGCTGTGGTTAGCCAACAACACCAAGACAGCAGTCATGAAAACCCACCTGTTTTTCGTCCTCGTTGTCCACCTGAGTGTCCGAGTCGAGGTTTTCTGACGACATTGTGTGAGTGTGATGGACAAGCAAGTGTCCCGTTTGACAGACAACTCGAAGAGGGGAATATACAAGGTACGGTTTGATGTACCTGTATTGAATCTAATCCTCCTTTTCTGGACACGACTAGTGCTGCTGCTCCCCAAAAAAAATGGCGTAAGGAGACATCACCAATGAGGGGGTTGTTCCAATTTGTGATTGACATATACAGTAACCAATAGGCGAGCAGTGTTGGGAATGAGTGGCCATGATTGGTTCTGTTCTCTGTGATTGACAGCCCGTCGACCAATGATTTTACAGAATGGCGACTGGGAGGCGATGTGGGGGCTGCACTGCATCAACACAGAGCTCCTTAACTGCACATAAGATACATTATCCATGTAAAATGTTGGTTTTACATCTTAATTACTCCGTGTCATATTAATAAATGAATACAGAAAATAAAAAGAGGATCAGCGTCAGTGCTTTTTACACTAAACTTCGGACAAGATCCCTGCACTGTGATTGGCTACTCCTCCTTGACCGTTGGTCCCTGTCAATCAAACTAATCGCGGGAACTGTTTGATTAACACAAAGCTAGCTTGCTTATGAAACTTTAAAAAATACAAATTATATTGGGATTGTATTATATTCTTTTATATATATTGTTTGTTGTTAAAATATTCCTTTATTGTTGCCATCTAAGTACCAGCTAGGTAAGTAACAGCGCCATCAAATTGTGTCAGAGACTGTTTTAGCTTGTGGCTGCCTAGCTACATGTGAATAAGCTAATGGGCTAACATTAGCAAACTTTGGTTGTTTTCACAAAATGTCTCTCTGTTTTTGCAGCTTGTATTACTCACCTCTGCAATGGCTTGTGTCCAACAAGTTAGAACTTCACAGGTAAAATCACTCCTAACTTACTCATCCAGCAACACATTAAAGTTGATGAATATTTAATAAGTAAGTAAGCTAGTTTAAGATAACTGTATAGCTGTAAACTATGTTGTGTTACATTGTGTCCATATTTATAACAATAGCACAAGTTATTTTAGATAAAGTACAATTACTCATCCACTAGAAACAAGTTTAATGTACTTTTTAGCATGATCATTGTATACTACTTTATACATCTACTGTACAACATACATGTAATTGCTCAAAACAAGTGTATCTGCAGATTTTAAATGTATATAAATGACCAAATCTATGATCATCATGTATTCATAAACTGCAGAGGTAATTATATTCTGGTTGCATCTTCCCACCCAATGATTTATGTTACATTACTTACCGTATTACCAGCACTCATTTAATAAATTCCACCACTAGATTTTGTCAAATGATCCACAGCATTATTAAGGTCTAACAACACTACTATTATTCTTGCTTTGATAGACTTCAGGGGGGAAATATTACATTGCATATTTTAAAAATGGTATTTTATGTTATGTTGTAGGCTCACTTGTTCTAATGCAACTTGGGGGCTGACTTCGAGTGTCTCTGTTAGCTGTGATGAGTAAGCAGTGTATCTGCAGATTTATGAATCTGCAGATACAAATGAGAGAGATGGTGGAATAATCCACCATGTAATGCTGTAGACTCACTTGTTCTAATGCAACTGTTGCACGGTCCGGCAGTAGGGACTTGGACTGTGAGCCGTAGGGTCAAGTCCCCAACCAGACCTAAATATGGAGTGTGTACTGCTACTTGGAGAGGTCCCAGTTCACCTCCTGCCCTGCCGTGGTGCCCTGGCTTGAGCAAGGCACCGGACACTCCCCCCCCACTCCCATTGCTCCTCGGGCGCTGTACAATAGCTGCCCACTGCTCCTCGTACTCGACTCCTGGTACTAGGATGGGTTAAAAGCAGAGGCTAAATGTCACTGTGTCTGCATGTGTGACCATGGGTTTCCTCCCTCCGATTCTATTCTGTGTTGGCTGACTTCCAGTGTCTCTGTTAGCTGTGATGAGTAAGCAGTATGCGATTCATTTCTCTCCTTCATGCAGGGTACTCAGCTGTTACCTAATCAGGTTGTCTCAGAGCAGCAGTCCATGGTTGTTATGAAGAGACTTCTCGCCATCGCAGTGTCTGGCATCACATACCTGCGAGGCATTTTCCCAGAGAAGGCTTACGGCAGCAGATATGTCGAAGGTTAGATTACACAGATTTGTCAGCACATCATTCAAAGATTCAATGGTTTTATATTCATATGCACAAAGCTACAGTGTAGAAATGGCAATGAAATTCTTCTGACCTGAGCTCCTCCAACAAAATGCAACATATATAATAAATAATGTAAATTAAGACTAAATTAAATTAATTAATTTTTTATTGCGGTGATAACTATTTATATAAATTAGTATATTTCAAGATGACAACAGGAATGT